>CM060925.1:323442915-323595415 GCA_030737875.1 Allium sativum
GATGCTGCTGGAATGCTATGATCTAACCCTAAAATGGAGGGCATTCCATTGCTACCAAGATGGTATCACTACTGATCTGTCCTTGAAAGAAAATCCTCTATACTATTCCCCTGTACCCAACCAATCAGAACTCTTGATTTTCACCTTTTTGCAATTAAGTCAGAGAAAGAAAGAGAACTTAAATGCAAAAAGATGAAAATGTGGGGTCTTGATTGGTTGGATAGGGCAGGGAATTTTGCTACAATATATTTGATTTGTCCTTCTTCTGTGTAATCCTTCTTCAGTTTTGTATATCCTTATTGTTTTGAATTTCACGTCCATGTGTAAACGTCACCAAAATCAATAAAGAGATGAAAATGATGGATGTATATGAAGACATTTTAGTTTTTAATTAGTATTGCTTCACTGTTACTTGGCAGTTTGAGATGAATTATGAATATGTGAGTCATGTACTTTATATAGTGAAAGGATTGTTGATTACATACCACGACAAAATTAATTATGGTAATTATTGCTAATGAACTTAGTTAGAGGTTTTTTAACTATGATTCATCATTACTGTAAAAGTTTATTGGTTAAAAATTAGCTATGTGCTTGTATGATATACTCATTATTCTGTGAATTATGGATTACATTTGTACTTATATATTAAGCCAATATCTAACTACACTACCTATAAGTTTGGCTTCATAATGGCTACAGTAAAATTACTTGAGTTTGGATTTTGTAGGCCAAATTAGTAAACAAATATGTAAACAGTGAACCATGCACCATTATGATTTTGTATAAATTTGCAAGTTAAAATCATTTTTTGGTTGATTATGTCAAGCCTAATGCTCAAATGTTTCTGTCTACACTAAATGATCATGCGTTTCTATGCAAATTAATACCATTGTCCTTATCTCACTATTGATGATAATATTAGCATTATGCAAGTTTGTCAACGTCTAAATGATCTTCATAATATCATATGTAGTATCTCCTTTTCATGATAAATGAGGTTTGTGAATATGGTTAAGAAACAAAAAATATAAAAAAAAATTATAGCAAAATAGAGTGGGTTAAGTGTCATAGAGATGTGATAAAGACATGGTTGCTAAATAGAGTGAAAATGATATGCCAACCACGCTCTAAATATGTTATTTATTGCACGGCTGGTGTTTTTTTTTTGCGGTGGATTGAGCGGAATTGGAGAGTTTTTTGGGAGTTTTGTTCCCTTTTTTGTTGTATTTTCCTTGGAGTGTTTTGCTCTTGTATTGGAGTAGATATACTTCAATATCGGGTTGTGGCTTTGCCAGAATTTGATATTGAAGTATGATGGGCGGTGGTTTATCCGGAGCTCATCTATCTACTTTCATTTACATTCTTTTTGTTGTATCACCCTTGCTTTTGTCTCTTTTTGGGTCTGTAGTCGGATTTTGTATCCTTTTTGTTTTTATATATATGTGTGCTCTCTTCTTCTTAGAAGACCACACAATTTTGTTTGAAAAAAAAAGTTATTTCTTGCAATTTCCTACTTTGAATATTTCGACGTCTAAACATGTCCCCAACGCAGACTGCAATGCAAAGGGCGGCTGCTGTGCTCAACCTCCCATATTATGGTGTAAAAATAAAAAAAACAATATGATTGTCAAGTTTCTAGTGGATCCTTTTGATTCTCTTTTCATTTTTTTGAAAGGCATGCGAAATTTTTTATTCAAAACTTCAAGAGTTACAATCAAAGTGGTCTTAAGCTAAAACATACTCTTGACAATTTCTAGCCTTAGAGTTCACAACAGAATACAAAAGATTAAAAGTGCAGATCATCAAATAACACAACATAATAAAAGTTCAACTACCACCATTGCACTGCAAACATTATCTTAAGTGTTGCGTATCTTCACCAAGCTACAATGCGTTAGCATTGCACTGGCAACCAAGTCAGTAGCACCAAATTAGACTAGAATAGAACAACAAGAGCATAACCAGCTGCAAGCAAGTGGCCAATTACACCATGTGACCAATGAAAAGTGACAAAGAGTAATAATAAGCATTCACCAAAATTCTAGTAGTGCCAAGATTATACAACAACTACAGATGAAAGCACAACAACAGTATATTAAGTGAGAGAAGGATCATACATTGGATTTTACCGCGTATGCCGTCGAGAAGTTTTCAGTTTATCACCAAGAGGCAATACATCCTCTGGGCCATAGTCATTCCCTTCATCAAGATCATCATCTACCTAAAACTTTGCTTTCAACTTTTTAGCCTTATATTGAGATGATGTTAGCGAGCTTGTGGGCTCCGCAGTGGATAGGAGAGCAATGTTAACAATAGGGAAAGTCAGACCTGATCCTGTTACATTTGGTGGTGGTAGTTGAAGGTATGAGGGAGGTTTCAAGTTATGGTAAGAGGAAGATTTTGAGGGTGTAGAAGATAAAGTTGCTGAAGTGCCGGATCTAGTTGCAATAGGAGTTGTACTAGAAGTGGATGTATTAACAACATTGATGATAGATTGGAAAGCATTAGCATTCAAACCCGTTGAACTAGGTGATGCAACAGGGATGCTTGTACCATTAATTGCCATTATAGATTGATCTGCAGTTGTAATATTTTCATCAAAGAGATTACCCACCAATGCTTCTTCATCTACAATTCATGTATCACTATTACCCACTATGTTTTGAAATGCAGCCTTATTAACATTATGCACTTCCAATTCTAGACCAACAGTAGCAACTGAATTACTGCTAGTTAACTCTTTTCCATTAACATGCACACTGGAATTCAAATTGTTCTCTACATTATCCTCATCTGTATAACCATTTCCATCATTCTCTATTGTTAGAACATCAAACGGATTATCATTAATCTTAGGTAAATCATTTTTCACATTTTCAGTGGCCTTGTTATTAATCCCTCCCTTATTTCTCCAAAATTTCTTAGCTTTTGTATTAACTAAAGTCCAATTACTTTGATTGACATTTGAGTTAGAATTACTAGAATCATGTCCAGCCTGATCTCCAAATTTTACGTGATGGTTAGTGTCCAAATCCTCTACATGATTCCTATTTTCCCCATCTGCCTTAGCATTAAGTTCACAATCACTAAATGCATGGCCAAAGACTTTACAAATGGTGCAAATTTTGGGTCTCCAATCATAAGCTAACCTAACTGATGGGCAATCCTTACCCAGACCATCTACCACTATTTTATCAGGGAGATCAAAGTCTGAAGAAATCTCAATTAAGGCTTTTGCATATCTAAATTGTTGCAACTTTTCAATGCTACTGTCAAAACATATTAGTCTCCCTACATGGCAAGCAAGCCAGTTTATACCCATTAACGTCCAAAGAATAGTAGGGATTCGATAAAAATGTACCCAAATAGGAACTTTTTTAATCAAGGCTTGTGTATTTCCTATAGACGGATCCCATCTAGTTATAATGAACATATACTCTTATAAAAATTGGATCAGATTTTAAAAACAATCTCTGTCAGCTTCATTTGAAAACTTGAAATAGTATTGCAATCCATCTAATCTTATATTAACATCACAATCTCATTTCCAAAATTGATTCTAAAAAATTGAGCACTGAAGGATATGATCAGGTGTCATCAAGAAAGAATCCTACCAAGAAATTACTCCAGAACTTCATACCTTCAGATCTGACAGTGTCTGGGATCTTCTTCGGCACACCATCCCCAGGGATTTCGAAATGTTGAAGCTGATATACACCAGCATTCCGAGGTAGAGAATTAAGTTGGGATGCATAATCCTTTTTCGTGAATGATGGAAAAGAAGCATTAGACGAGGACTGATTTGCATTTAAGGACGAGGAGTTCGATAAATTGAAAGTTGGGTCGTTAGTTATAGGAGGGTTTGCATCAGGAATGGTAGATCTAACAGAAGCAATATGTGGATCTAGAAGATTAGTTCCATGATTTTCATTGAAGGGTTTGGCAGCAGAGGGATTGTCGGTAGGAGGGGAGGATCAGCGGAATAGGCTGTGAATTGCATGAGGGAAGAGGAAGGAAGGATGAATCAAAGGATTGCAATAAGGAGGTGAAAGAAGAAGACGAGGTCGCCATTTCCAGATGTAAATTTCTAGATCTAAAATTTTTCTAGATCTTTTCATTTTTATGACTCCATTTAAGCTTTCTAGAGTTCATCTCAAACTTAACTAACAAATTAATAAATTACCCAATGATATAAACTGAAAATCAAAATAATATAGAAAAAATACTGTAAAAATGTTCCAAATAACTTTTTAACTAAATTTAAAAAATATATCATATTTTACCCATGTTATGATTGCTTTGGGAAGTAAAAATATTTTACAATGTTATGGACTATGTTTAGTTCCAAAACTAAGTTTCACCTAACCAAACTCAGAAATTTTAATATATAAATAACGGAAATTTTCTCAAGAAAAATAAAAAACGAACATCCTGATGCACCTTTAGTACACCATAACAAAACCATCACTTCTATCACTTAAATATGTCATCTTCTTTTATTATTAAACACTTTAAACCCATGTCGGAATCAAACCATCACTTCTAAATGATCAAATCTAAATTCATACGAGGTAAATCTATAACAAGGATTAAAAGTCATCAAATCTTCTTTCGCTCTATTAAATCTTCTCATTAAAGTTCAAAATGATGTGCAAGCTCTACCTTTCTTTTAATACCGTGAATGGTTGTTTGAGCGTAGAGTTTAGGTTAGGAGTTTATTTCATGGATTAACGTTTATGCGTCATGCAACCTATTATACAAGCTAATTTATATTATATTTCCAATATGTGTTCGTTCTTTCAATTTTACAGCTTACATTTTCATTAAATATAATGAAAAATATTACTTCCTTGTAAATTTAGGTCATTTTTTCTAAATTACTCTTTATTTGATTCAATCAGTTATTTAAAATATCTCAGGCTTATTTAATTACACCACACCTTGAGTTTCTCATCATATCAGCACAATTGTTTATTATAAAACAAATTATTATAAAAAAACTGAGTACTTAGATAGGAAGTACTTATTACTTGTAATGACCCGGATTTTTCGGCTATATGAATTCAATTATTTAAATATATTTTAAATATTATATTCGAATATTAATGGATTTTAATATTAATTTCATTTATTAAACGACGATTGAACATTTATAATTTATATATAATCTAAAACAAGCTCGAAACAGCGCGGTAGTTCGTTATATTGGGTTTTGAACTTCAATTGAATATACAGAATCCGTTTTAAATCGGAATTCTGTGAAACAAGAAATATTAGAATCTTATTGTTTATAATTTTTTAATGAAAGAGAAAAATCGAAATTTCAGCTTTTAGATTGTAAGTTATGTCCAATTAAAATTTTAAAGTAGTCACTACGGAAATCGTTTATATATTATAACGTTTATTTAATTTATTAAAAATGATTTTAATGGAATTTGAATATCGTTTAACTCGTAAATGTCAATGTCGAGTTATAAATTCATATTGGTTAAATTCAAAGTGATATATTATTTTATTTGGAAATACTCAACAATAATAATTTATTATTATTTAATTTAATTGTTTTGGATTTAATTTATAATATAACGATATTATATAAGCTGTAAAGATAATTTTTTTTTCAAACAATCTCCGTTTTCGACGAAACGAATTTTATTGGAATACGTATCACTAATTATTGCTATATTTCCAGTTTAGAGTCAATTGGAGTTATTTTCTCGGTAGACAAAATTTAAGTGTGAACCGATAAATATATTTAGAATTAAAATAAGACCGTTGTGAAAATGAAGTCGGTTTTCAACGAAATCAATTTCATTGAGACCGTAACATCAAGGCGTAGCATTGTATCCATTTTCGTGATAATTGGAGACCTCGTATGGCAGTGCATATGTTAAACGTTAGCGTTAAATAACGATATATAAATTAACTGTATTCAAATAAAATAAAATTAAGACTTAAGTGCTAAGCAAAACAAAGTTGACCACTATGTTTTGGGTACATTACGCTGCATTGAACACTGCGTGTCTATCCTAAATATGCACATGCCTCCTAACCATTTTACTGCAACTAAACGCACGGCCTATCCTATAATCATGCAAGCCTACCCCTTTTGCTCTAAGCGTGTACATTTTATTAATTCATTTCCTCAATTCCATGAATGCCAAGGATTGGTACAATAGTACCGCTTTCTTTTTCAAACGCAGCAGTCCAAGCCAGCTGCCATATACGAAATGATAATTCATGAATTGCAGGCTACCCTATTTTGTTTCGAGGTCAATTCTTCTATACCTATTTCCCCTATCTCCCCATGTCCCTCCAATCAAATCTCCCCATTTCCGTTTTTTGCATTTAAGTACAAAAACAATTCAGGGGTTTAAGTGCAAAAGATGGAAATCAGTGGGCTCTGATTGGTTGGGACATGAGAGCATACTGAATTTGGGAATAGAAGAATTGGTGCATTCTGTTCCCTATTCTTTCCCTCATAATTATAGCTTAAGCAAAGAAATGAGTACACACACATCAAAATTCTACCCTATTCTCTACTGCAAACCTATCCACTCTAAAACGTGGTGCCCAAACCGCTGCCTACCTATATATTTACACCTTGGTGCTGCATCATTCTTTTCGTTTGAGAACAGTAAAACTGAAGCCCTCCCCCATAAACAAAATCAAACACCCCTCAAATCGAACTAACCAATGTGTGGTCAACAACAAAATGTGGATAGAGAAGCCAAAGTGAGGAGGAGGCTGGTTGAGTGTGACAGAGTCCGATTTATGGGCATTGTGTCGAACAACAACAGTGGAAGAAGGGGTTCTAGTTTTTTTTCAGTAGGAGATAAGCAAGGGGAGGTCGGATCTGGACAAGGGCGTGTGAGTCGAACATGAAGAGGTTCGGGTGGTGGAGCTCAAGAGCAAGACATAGGAAATGGGTTGAAGCAAACATGCAGAAGAGGCCAGGTGTTGTTCATGCATGGAAACCGGGAAGTTTTTGTGGTGATGCTGCAACATTAGTTTAAAGTGGATGTGGAAGGGATGGGGGACTAGTGCGGCATTGAGAATATAGAAGAAGGGTGCGAAGTTCATAGCAAAAGGTGGTGTTGTTGGCAATGAAGAAAGAACAGGACGTGGGAGAGAAGAAGACCACTGTGTACCTGATCTTATATACATACAGTGGACGATGGAGACTATTACAACGCAGTGGCAATGTTTTTGTGTGAACAAAGGAGGACTGAAAAGTGGAGTGAGTAGCTATATGAAGGCAGTAGGCAAGCAAGTTTTGAAATGGCGCTGAGTCGATGGGGTAGACACAGTTTGCGGTGGAAGGTGTTGAAGTGTATTGTTTCCTTCTGGAAACATGCGATCAGAAAGAAGGTTCGAGTGGGACACAGCTGCCAGTTCAAAACGGAGTTTGGAGATGTAGGGCTGCTCCGGCGTCAATACAGTTTGGGTAAGGGAGGACTGTCATGTGAAAGCAGGGAAGGAGATGCTATTTGAGAGGGGAACGCCGTAGTTGTCGGGTGAACTGGAGAAGATTGCGAGATACAGAGGAGGTGCTGACGTCGTCGGATGGAGCTCCGACAGTTGATGAGGGACGCGTACGGTGGTGGCAAGGCTCAGATGGTTGAGGCCTTGCATTTGTACTGTTAGTTTCAGCAGTGATGAAAAAAAAAACGATGATGCGAAGAAGAACTGGGAAGAGGCTGTGCATGCGGAAAGGAGAATGGGTGTAGTAGGGGAAACAATGAAGGAACGTGTACTGTTGACAATCAAGTTGGATTTTGGACCATTTTTCTTTAGGAAAAAAAAAGAAAAAGAAAAAAGAATATACAATGAAATGGAAAGTGGGTTCAGAGTATGGCTTCTGGTGATGTTAAGGAAGACACAACTATTCATTGCGGTTATTAGAAGCAGGTATAAGCTATTTTGGGCCGACGTGTATATTGGGCTTCCGCCCTTTTTAAAAAGATGAACAGAAACGGAAAAAGGGGGAAAAAATGTGATGACAGAGTTATGTTTGAAGAACGTGTAGGTTGGAGGGAATATGCTACAACATGATTCAAATATATTAACCGTAAAGAAGGACATTAGTGTGGGAATGGACCAACTAAAAACAGTAAGGCCATGATTTATTAAAGAAAATTTGTTTAATTAATATGTGTAGTACAATATATATAGATTTTTAATATATGTATATACTCATTAAAAATACACCGTTAGTATATATATGAGGTAGTGTTTCATTAAAAATATTTAGTTAGATTAAATTAAAACATTATTTAGCGTTAATTGTAAGTTAATTAGAGTTTGGTTAATTAAAATATAAATTGAAAATAAATTAATTAATTAACTCGTATGCTTACTATATTAATAACATGTTGACATGTTATCAAAATTGAACAAATTAGAAGGCGTTGGAACTGTGTTGACGAGCACAATGTTATGAAATTGGTTTGAAGCAATTTGGACGCAACTGGGTTTTCAGTTAAATTAACGCAAATTAACGCATGTTTAATTTAACTGAAAACGATCGATATCTCGACAAACGAAATCCAAGGTGAGTTAAACTCACTTAGTATCCCACTTATAATTATTATAAGTCGGTTTTTATTGTTTGTGTGTTCTGATTGCTAATGATTGAATGATTGATGATTGTTTGTTGAATATTCATATATTGTTTAAATAAAACAATTGTTTAATTTAAATGAAATAAAATCGTTATTTTAAATGATTATTTCCAATGAAGGTAACTTACCTTATTGGTTACGTTTATAATAACATAAACGTATTAAAATTGAGTTGGATGCTTGAATTGTTGTTATTGACCGTTATTAGTTCAATTAATTATTCATGTTTATTATAAATTGTCGTATTGAGTGAATTAACAGGGAAGAAGAGGTTAGAGGAATCCAACCGGATTCCTCAAATTTATCATTTATTTTCATGTTATATTACCTGTACTGTTTAACCAATCTAATTGGATGATGGATTGGTTTTTGATTGTTGAACCCTTGATATTAACCAATGTAAAATATTGGTTGAGGACTAGACAGTATAGGGCCTAAATTACATATCGTTTTTATAAAGAATGGTTTACCGTAAGGTGAATTGATAGGAATGAAACTATGAAATTTATTTTTATAACTGAATATAGATTTTTAAATATATTATTTTAAATGGAGTTTATATAAAGAAATTAAATCAACCACACACACACACACACACACATATATATATATATTGTTTAGACACCAATCACCATTTTTGTACCAAAATCTGGCCATGTGCGAAGCACGTGCCTCATCCTAATTATTATATATATTAATTGTTTTAACCACCAATCACAATTTTTGTATAGAAATCTACCGTGTGCTAAGCACGTGCCTCATCTTAACTATAAAATGATTGATAAAGCTAATTCTTATATTACTAGAATTGTTAAGCAAGTGGACAAGGATTAAGTAAAAATTAATAACAAAGATTAATTGTTTTTTTAGTAATAATTAAAATTGGTATATTAAATCGGTTATGAGATATTTAATAATAATCGAAGTAAATTGGATGATTTAAATTAATAATATTATTAATTAATTTAAATGAAAATACGAGTTAGAGTTGATCAACGAGTAAATTGGGTTTTAGAGTTGACCAAGTCAATTGTTTTAACAGAAGTTGATTTCTAAATTAAATTAGTTTGAGCTGATTAATCTACAGTGATTTATCGAATAGTTGTTTAACCTAATGAGAATTTAAAAAGGAAATTTAATATTAATTCCAGTTAGTGGTGAAGTAAATTATAAAACTTAAATTATAAAAATTTAAGGAATTATTTCTTAAATGAAGTTCATTTGAGTAATCGAAGCAGTAATGAATATAACTGAATTTTAAAGTGAGTTTAACAATGGGTTTACCTTTAAACCGAGTGTGATAAATTAAGTTATAAGCAGATTTTAAGTGAATGAGATACGCCTAAAATATAGATTACTTAATATCGAAATAAGTAAAGGAAATCAGGATGAAAAAAGGTTTTATATTAAACAAGCATTGTATAAACTAGTTTATAAAAAGAGATGGGAATTTAAAGCGTTAATTTTAAATTAACGTTACTTAATAATGGTATTAAGTGAAATTGATGAGATTTAAAATACGATTTCCCAGAATGAATGATGGAAAGGGTTAGAAAAAGGGATCCTTTAATTGAATTAGATAAAGGATCGAGTAATAGGATTTGTAATAAAAATCTAGATAATGAAGCAAATAGTTTACAGAAGTTAGAGTTTAAAAGTTGACGTTTTATTTATCATTTACAAAATCAATAAATTTAGTAATAATAGTATAATTTAAAAAGGAGATTTCAAAAATAAGAAGGTTTTATAAAACCGTATTTTAAATAAATAGTGAAGGAGTATTTGTTGGCATTAGAATGAATAGTAGTTTTTGAATTACGGTTCATATTTATCTTAAGATAAGAACGTTGTTGATCAAGGTCTGAGAGGTAATTAAAATACCCCAACTTGAACGACTTTAGGATTATTGGAGAATGATATGAGTTGTAATGATAAAGATGTTAGAAGTGATTTATTATGAGAAATAATAATGCGACGTTATTTGAGGATAGATGTGATGAAATTTTATTATAAAGGAAATAAAAGGATTTGAGGAAATATAGGTATTGATATTTCCAAAGTAACGGAAATAAAATTGCTAGAGAATATGAAATGATATTTTCATAATCAAGATAATAAAAAGAAGTTATGAAAATATAACGATATTTTCGAAGTAAATAGATGAGTTTAGAGTGAGTTATTTTAAAAGGAAGCGACGATGATTGTTTTCAAAATAATGAAACAAAAGGAGATTTCTTAACGTTTGTTTTAAGAATGATAAGTTGAATCGATTCTCCAATAATAAGTAATGTTGCAGCAAATGATTTAAATGACAATTAAATGATAATTGGATATGATTATATGATATTTTCCTAAATATTAAATAGAAATGGTTTGAGAATATTTGTATATTAAAACAAGAAGTGAATATTGTGTTGAAAGTTTTAGAAGTTTTAATTAACCATTCATTAATTATTTCTTATTAAAAGGCCAAGTGTAGCTATGTAGTCAATCAGTAAGTCCATTTTATTTGTTTATTTGATAGTTAAATAACCGACCATCAAAACTTGCCCATACGATTATTGGTACGGAAAGACCGGGATCGAATTTATATTCGAAAACCATTCTAACCAATAAATATAAATACGTGAAAGATGCTATTCAAGATGGAACAATTGAAGACCATGGGTCTTCGTAAGACGGTAGAATTACTTACAATCTCTGGCTGATCCCTAGAGATATACTATGATTCTGTCATGGTTGAAACTTACGGATTGCAAGGACTACTCGCTACTAATCCTTAAGGTGATACCTATATAGGATGTGGTAAGAGCGTGCCTTCGGTTCATCCTGTTCCTGGATAACGTGTATGGATGGATGTCTGACAGAGTATTTCCAGAAAGGTCAAGTACATTGATTTCTTCAACCGTACCAAGAGTGGAGGTGGAGAAGGAAACTTCTTTTAGCTAACACGTAATGTATTGTTGTGGACATCAATTAGTGATTTTAATGGATCTGTCAATGTGGCATTCAAATTGAATGTGATGTGCTGATTATAAAAGTAAAGTGTAGCCTGAAGCCTCATCAACTGGGAATGGAAAAAAATTAGGCAGGTCGCATGCCTATGTGGGTCGCTCCCATTAGGGTGTATTGTCACCATCTAGAGAATATTCATATTTGTCTTCTTTTCATTTTTGTATCTCCCAGGAATGGTTATGTTGGTACCAACCGTAGGTGATAATATATTCGGAACATTCAAGGTTAAGTGAATGGCCGGTCATGTTTAGCCTTAGTTGCAAGATGTTCTTGTTGAACTCAGTGTATTCCTCTCTAGAGATACATTGTCGGAAAGGTGGTTGCCCATACCTTGTCATGGAAATCCATTCTTCAATAAGCGCTAGCTATTTTTATTGTATACTATGTATGTAGAGCATGAGATGCAAGCATTCTACTAGATTAATATTTATTTGTATTTAGATACTATTATAATATCAGAAAAGTTATTTGATTTCAAGAATATTTTGGGTTATCGTAAGGTAAAAACCGTCCGTATTTATGTGTGGATTTGGTCTTACGATTATCATTTTCTTTCAAAAGGATTTTGACTCTAAAAATCAAGTTGTGTGACACCTTTAAACTTAGTGTGTTTTTCTCACTCTGGTTCACCAGACTGATTCGGCGTTTGTAATGCTTGGGTTAGCCCGGGTTGTGCTGATTCAAATTATTAGATGCTGTGAAGTCCAAAGACGAGCTGGAGAAGTCCAGACGTATGATATCTTGTATTTGTTCCTCTGTGTGTTGTATATGAGGATAGATATTTGTAACTGTCCAGATGTTTTGTTGTACTCTGAAAATTTGTAAGCTTTCAAGCTCTCTATAAAAATTATTTCAATATTATATTTTGTTCCATTGCAATGTGAGACTCTGATTATGTGTTGTGTTCTTCTTCTTACTCTTCTATTCTAATATTTCTTTCTTTCTTATCTCTCCCTCTAACTTCTTTCAAATAACTATCTGTGTTTCTCGATACTTGAGTTCTGACAAGTGATATATGATCTGTATTCTTATCGGAATTCGGGCTCGAATTCCCGTAAGTCATTACAGTGTTATCAGAGCAATGGTTTAGTAATAACCTAGGCTTTGTGGTATAACTCGATAGAGATAGGACTAGTAATACCCTAGATTGAGTTTGAGTGTATATATATGAGAGAACGTATTTGTAAATTTTATATATACAGATGTTTTGTATTGTGTTGTTTGATCGATTCAAGCTGAACTGGCATATTGATAGAATATTGTTTTCTAAAGAGGATAAATGAAATAATTTTTCCCATACTATATTTTTATATGAAGGAAATATTTTTATAAAATTATTAATATTGGTTTTTTGGATTTATTTGAATGGGAGTTTCAAATTGGATAGTGAATTTGAATGGTTTAATATAGACCAGAGGAATTTGTGAATCAAAATTTTAATATGGAATTAAATAAATTAGAATATAATTTTAACTAAGTTAATAAATTTGAAAGGAAAATGGAATAATTTGGGTATGTAGATTGTTTATTTGTGTATTGGATGGTAGATTGGTTATATATAAAATTCATCAACAATTGAGAATGAATTAAAAACTAAGGATAAATTCCAGTATTATAAATTTGAATAGAATCAAATATGAAGTAAAAACTAAATAATCCAGTGTTTGTTATTTGCATTATCAATTGGGTTGAGTGCAGGATGGTAGAAGAGATGTTAATGCTTTGCTTTGGAATTAGAGTTTGAGTTTCCCGACAAATAAGCAAACCTCAATAATATTGATTTTATTCCCTGAGTTGGGTAACTTTTGGTTTTATTTTCTTCAATCGATGTGAGGCCCGGTGTGGCGTTTGTAGTTGTTCAGATCAAGCCGTGTAGAGGAGGTGTTGACGAATTTTTCGTAAAATTTTAAAAATTTAGAATATGGTTTACAATATCTTTTAAAACCCGAAAGTATATATTTATGGTTTGGAAAATAATTATTTTGGAAATAATTGGGCTGGGAACATTCTTCTTTACTTTGTAATTTCGGGGACGAAATTCTATTGATGGGGGAAGAATGTAACAGCCCGGATTTTTCGACTATTTGAATTCGAATATTTAAATATATTCTAAATATTATATTAGAATATTAATGGATTTTAATATCGATTTCGTTTATTAAATGACGATTGAACGTTTATAATTTATATATAATTTAAAATGAGCTCGAAACGGTGCGATAGTTCATTATATTGGGTTTTGAACTTCAATTGAATATACATAATCCGTTTTAAGTCGAAATTCTGTGAAACAAGAAATATTAGAATCTAATTGTTTGTAATTTTCTAATGAAAGGGAAAAATCAAAATTTCAGCTTTTAGGTTGTAAGTTATGTCCAATTAAATTTTTTAAATAGTCGCTATGGAAATCGTTTATATATTATAATGTTTATTTAATTTATTAAAAAGGATTTTAATAGAATTTGAATATCGTTTAACTCGTAAATGTCAGTGTTGAGTTATAAATTCATATTTGTTGAATTCAAAGTGATATATTATTTTATTTGGAAATATTCAACAATAATAATTTACTATTATTTAATTTAATTGTTTTGGATTTAATTTATAATATATCGATATTATATAAGCCGTAAAGATAATTTTTTTTCAAACAATCTCCGTTTTCGATGAAACGAATTTTATTGGAATACGTATCACTAATTATTGCAATATTTCCAATTTAGAGTCAATTAGAGTTATTTTGTCGGTAGACAAAATTTAAGCGTGAACCGATAAATATATTTAGAATTAAAATAAGACCGTTGTGCAAACGAAGTCGGTTTTTCAACGAAATTAATTCCATTGAGACCGTAACATCAAGACGTAGCAGTGTATCCATTTTCGTGATAATTTAAGATCATGTATGGCAGTGCATATGTTAAACATTAGCATGAAATAACGATATATAAGTTAACCATATTAAAATAAAATAAAAATAAGACTTAAGTGTTAAGCAAAACAAAGTTGACCACTATGTTCTCACGGGTACAATACGCTGCATTGAACACTGCGTGTCTATCCTAATTATGCACATGCCTCCTAACCATTTTACTGCAACTAAACGCACGGCCTATCCTATAATCATGCAAGCCTACCCCTTTTGATTTTAGCGTGTACATTTTATTAATGCATTTCCTCAATTTCTTTTTCAAATGCAGCAGTGCAAGCCAGCTGCCATATACGAAATGATAATTCATGAATTACAGGCTACCCTATTAGAGCATCTCCAGTGGTATAAAATTAAGGCTTAATATTCAAAATTTCATCCCAGTCGTTTGCTTCGGCCTTATTATTAAGTTTAATATTCAGGATCCAATTCAGGTTCCTGAATGGGGTTCTGGCGCCATAGGCGCCAGATTCTCGAGCCTATTTTATAGGCTCGAGAATCTGGCGCCTATAAAATAGGCGCCAGACCCTTTTTTTTTTTACATTACAATTCTCCAGTCGAGAATTGTTTTCTTAGTCAGTTTTTTTTTTTTTTTTTGGTCTTTGCCGCCTGGCGCCTACAATACAGGCGCCAGAATTCTGGCGCCTGCATTACAGGCGCCAGAATCTGGCGCCTGTATTGTAGGCGCCAGACCACTGGCGCCTACAGCTCAATTCAGGGCTGAATATTTAGTGGGCTGAATATTCAGCCCTGAATCCACTGGAGATGCCCTTATGTTCCCTATTCTTTCCCTCATACTTTCAGATTAAGCAAAGAAATGAGCGCACACACATCACAAATCTACCCTATTCTCTTCTGCAAACCTATCCACTGTAAAACGTGGTGCCCAAACCACTGTCCGCCTATATATTTACACCCCGGTGCTGCCTCATTCTTTTTGTTTGAGCACAGTAAAACCGAAGCCTTCCCCTATAAACATAATCAAAAACCCCTCAAATCGAACTAACCAACGCATGGTCACCAGCAAAAATGTGGAAAGAGAAGCCAAAGTGGGGAGGATGCTGGTTGAGTGGGTCAGAGTCCGGTTTATGGGCGCTATGTCGAACAACAGCAGTGGAAGAAGGGCTGCTATATTTTTTTTTTCCAGTAGAAGATAAGAAGTGGGAGATCGGATCTGGACAAGGGCGCGTGAGTCGAACGTGAAGAGGTCCGGGTAGTGGAGCTCGAGAGCAAGACATAGGAACTGGGTTGAAGAAAACAGGCAGAAGAGGCCGGGTGTTGTTCATGCATGGAAACTGGGAAGTTTTTGCGGTGATGCTGTAAGACCATA
Source organism: Allium sativum (assembly GCA_030737875.1). Taxonomy (NCBI): domain Eukaryota; kingdom Viridiplantae; phylum Streptophyta; class Magnoliopsida; order Asparagales; family Amaryllidaceae; genus Allium; species Allium sativum. The sequence continues at coordinate 323,458,814 of CM060925.1, forward strand.
ACCAACCATCCGTTCTGTTCAGTTATTCTCTCTCATGTTCTGAAACTGGTCCAACGACCCGAGCACCCAAAAGGGGAGAACCAGCCACGGACTGGTTGGGGAGTGGGGATACAACGGCAAAGATATTGCCGTTATAAATATTACAACGGCAAAGTCTTTGCCATTGTAATATTATAATGGCAAACACATTGCCGTTATAACATTACAACGGCAAAGTGTTTGCCGTTGTAATATTCCCCCCCCCCACCCCCCAAAACCCTCGCCGCCACCCCTCCTCTGCTCCATTTCTCTTTCTCCTTCTTCAAACCCGAAAACCCATTTTCCTCCCCCATTTTCACCCAATTTTCTTGTAACAACCCGTAAAATGCGAGCCAGTTTGAAATTTTTATTTTGACAATTTTGGCGAATTTTGAATATTTAAAATGAATTATTTTAAATAATATCGACGAGAAATTTATTTTTAATATAATTCGAACGTATATATTATACGCGTCGTCGTTAGAATATAAATATTTATATATATAATTATAAATAGAATTGAAAATGGCGCGGTAGTTCGATAATTCGATTTCAAACTTCAATTGAATGTACCGGGTGCAAAACAATCCGGATTTTAGTGAAACCAAAAATGATGGGATCTAATTGGTAATATCTTTCCAACGAATCCGAAAAATCGAAATTTCATGGCAGGAATCAAAAGATATGTCCAGTTGAAAATTCTGAATAGTCGCTATGGAATTCAGGCCCTTAAAAATGGACATTTTGCAAATGACCTCGGATTTTGACGAAACCACTTTTGTTGGATCCGCAGTGTCAAGTTATTGCTAGGTTTCAAATTTCATAATTTTTCGAATCAATATGTGAGCGTGACAAAGGAAAACGCGTTTGACCAGTTTCAGTTGATTTTAATCGACTGGAAAATGGCCATTTTTCCAACGGTCTCAGAATTCAACGAAACTAGTTTTGTTAGGACCGTATCGTCAATACGAAGCTAGAAAATATTTTTATAGAATTTTTCGAGTTAGTATGTGACCTCGGTAAATTGAAATGTACGTTTAAAATTCAATATAGTGATTTAAATGTAGATTTAACGGAAACTGATCGTAACAATCGAATTGGCCTACGATACATATCCCATTGTGTTCGGAATGGGGGTGATACGCTAGGGACGACAGTCGGTGGGTTCGAATTGGGATTCAAATTAAAAGTCAACTTAAAAGAGGATAATAAAATAATAATTAAACCTAGTCAACCCTCATTCTCTCTCTACCCCTTTTCTCCCTTTCAGGCCCCCCCCCCTCCCCGTCGTTATTCTATAAGGAAAAGAAAAAAAATAAAAAAAAATGGAAACCTAATCTAAATCGCGCAGCCCCCTCGACGGAGCGTCCTCCTCCGTTGCCACCAGGTGGCGCCGCCCACTACTAGACCCCCCCCCCTCGACGGAGCGCCCTCCTCCCCCTCCCTAGCTCTCCAGCGCCCTGAAGCCCGACCCCCGCTCCGACCTGCAAACTCCGACGAAGCCGACCCCCCCTCCGACCTGCAAACTCCGACGAAGCCGACGCCCCCCCCCCCCCAATCTTCGCATACAGTAAGTATTTTTATTTTACTTTTTTTTTTTATTTTAGAGTTAAAAACTAATTTCGACTTTTAGGAATTAAAAAAACTGATTTTATGTTAATTTTAAAACTGATTAGAAAAAGGTTAAAACTTTAAATAGAAAAAGGTTAAAACTTTAAATAGAAAAAGGTTAAAACTTTAAATAGAAAATATAAATTTGAAATGATTTTTAAATATAAAAATTAGCATTGTTGAAAATATATCTATATCGCAAGGTTTTGAAAATATATGGGAATGTTTTAAAAATATATATCATATGATTTTTATATTGAACTTCGAAGTAAAAATAGGATTTTTATATATTGAATAGCGAAGTAAAAATTCGATTTTTACATAGGTAGTGAAAGCGGGCAACGAAGATGACGAAGATGCGATGACGATGAAGATTTCTATCAATGAAGAGCCGTGGAGCTAGGATAGTTATATGTGAGAATTTCTCACCTTTCAATTTATTTTTCTAGTTATATATATATATACTAGGATGCAGACGGTGCTTAGTAGCACCCGACACAATCGTCCACAGACCATGGACTTGTTTGTTTGGTTGTGTTGTTAGATAGATTGTTTGGGTTGATTTGAATTGTTTGGTGAAGTGAAATTGATATGATTGATGTGTGAATGGCGTGGGCCTTCACTAGACCGGGGATAAGGCTAGGCCTCGTCCAGTTTCTAGTATCGTGCCGTTATGCCGCCGAAATTTTCTAAAATATGTTAGAAAATAAAAAAATCATTTTATTGTGTAAATGAATAATAGAAATTCATATGTTGGAATAAAATGTTTTATCGTTAAAAATGTAATTTTTAACGTGAATATGAATATAGTGAAAGTGAATAAATAAATATTCATTTACAAACCAGACGGTTTGTTTATGTACACTTATTTGAAGGACATTGATTGGGTCGATAAATTTTACACATCGCCCAATTGCACAAATAAAATATTTGTTTGATTGTTTGAAAACCCCACACGGGTGTTGGGATGAAATATGAAGTTCACTCATCCTGATTGATTAAATATGTCGATCGATTGATTGACAGGCTGTTATAAGCGTTAGATATCTATATTTGATGCTTATACAGTGTAGTGCACTTTGGTTGATGGTTGATTATTTTTCAATGCTATGATATACATGTGTGGTATGAAAATCCATATAATTAACTTTATATGGTAATTGATTGGGCCTCATTCCAATTCGAAAAATAAAGAATATTATAAAATAAAAGTTCATGTGTTGACAGTTTCATCCATTGAGATTGGTCATGTGTTGAACGAAATATTTTAATAATAAAGTTTACATCTTTATCAATATAAAATAAAGGTTCATGTGTTGACAGTACTCATCCATTGGGATTGGTCATGTGTTGAACGAAATATTTTGATAATAACAACTATTTTGAAAAAGAAATATTTGAAACAGAATATTTGAAAATAGAAATTTATGAAGCCGTGTTGATTAGATTGACGCCATTTTGACGTGAACGATATTTATATCGATTTGAAAACGATTTCGAAATGAATTGAATTGAAAACGATTTCGAAATGAATTGAATTGAAAACGATTTCGAAATGAATTGAATTGAAAACGATTTCGAAATGAATTGAATTGAAAACGATTTCGAAATGAATTGAATTGAAAACGATTTCGAAATGAATTGAATTGAAAACGAATTCAAATTGAATTGAAAGCGAATTGAAATAAATTCAAATTGAATTGAAATTTGAATTGAATAGAAATGAATTTTAAAATGAATTTATAAAGAAGAATTCAATTTTGATTTGAATTGAAAAGGAAGTTGGAATTGCTTTTGAAACGAATTTAAAACTATTTATATAATTCGTTTTAAATAAAAATCGACGAAATATATATTATATATATAATATAATGGCCTGAATAGAACGCGCCGCGCCGCGGTAGTTCGTGAATTTCGACCATTTATTTCAAACGGACATTACGGGAGATCCGACCGTCGGATTCTCCTAAAACCGGAACCGTTGGGTTCGTATCGAAAAGACCTTTCTAACAAATAGTAGAAATTCAAAATCTAACGGTTGGATTTGGAGATACGTCCAAATCAAATTCGAAAAAGGTCGCTGTAAGTGTAGTTCGATGACCGTTGATGGAAATCGACTGTACGGGCCTTGATAAAATTATTAAAAATAGTAATAATTTGTGTAAAATCATAAGAAATGATTTGTGAAGATTTGGGATGAAAAACTCCATATTTGAAAAGATAAAAATAGATTTTTATCGAAATGAACTAGTTTGGAACTAGAAATATAATTCTATTTATTTTTAATTAAATAAATTGAATTTGAAAAGGGTTTTAAAAAAAAATAACCAGAATTTCCAATGATTGCATTGGAGTGGATTTGAATCGAAATTGTCTTCGGAATATTTCGATGTTGGAATTCGGGATTATACAGATGTTGTTATGGAAATTTGAAAGATGTAGATATTTATATCGTTATTTCCAATACGACATTTGTTAATCGTAGAATTTGATATTGAATATAAGCCGATATATTTTCTATTCAGAGCCTTGTATTGAATATCGAATGTGATTTGGGTTTGTCGTGAATGGTGTCTTCACTAACACTGTTCTTGAACCCAGTTGAGAAATGATTAAATCTTTTTATTTAGATTTAATGAAAGTTACCAATTAAATGATATTTAATTGGAATTGAATTGGTATTGATTTTTGGGTTTATCGTGAACAGTGTTTTAAATAACACTTGTTCTTTAACCCGATAATTAATGGAATGTGATTTTGGGTTTATCGTGAACCGTGTTTTAAATGACACTAATTCTTTAACCCATTCGAAGATTAAAACTAAGTGGGGTTTTAATGAATCTTTAATTAGATTGAAATAATCGAAATGGAGTATCACCAGTTTTGCTCCAGGCGTTAGTTAAATCTTTAATTAGATTTGAACGTGAAATGGTAATTGAATTTACCGATAACACCGTGGTGTTAGATATGAAGTATCACCAGTTTTACTTCATGGGATAAATAGGTTGAGATTGGGAAATTAAAACAAATGATTACTTCGGTAAGGTTCGTTAATCCCGACTAGTTGAATCGAAATTCAAAAGATGATTAAAGAATAAATTCAAGAAATTTATCTTGGATAAAATTAATGGGAACCTTTCCCTATGAATGTGAAATTTAGAAACTAACTGTCGGTTAGCCAAGCAGAATGGTTTTCTGGATATTGATCTGATGTTGGTTTCGGCCTTCGGGGTTAATATTTGGGGAATTATTCTCTTGATTAATTTACGGTTAGTGACTAATGAATTGGAGTGAGGCGTATGTTGTGTTTGTGTAACACTTATTTAAAATATACGCGAGTTATTCGGAAAGTCCGGGTTTATCCCATTCTGAATAACTGATACGACGATAAGTCGAAGATGAAGACGATGGTCGAAGACCGGAGGTTTTCACGTCGTTTGGGTGATTACTGATGATCTTGATTGGGCTGTACACCCAAGAAGATGGAAACAGTTAGTGATCGTCCAGACGTACTTGGAGATCGATGGATATGCGGGGTACTAGGTGCCTCCGGTTTCGTTCAGACCCAGAACGGACTTGTAAATGGACTGTGTGTCTGACATTGGATTTTAGTCTGTGTGATTGACCTCTATTAAATATATATCTGTTTGGCGGCGGAGAATTTATTCTCTTGCTTAACGCCCTTCTCTGAGACGTACGAGCTCAGGGGTTATATATTGATGGATATCAAACGCATGGAGTGAATTGCCTGTGTGGCATGCCTAAGTGGCAATTGATCAAGGCTTCTGTTGAAAAGCAAAGTCTTGTGGTGATGATCAAAGCACAGCCTGTGTGGCACAGCTTTGTGTAACGTGACTTCGCGGATTTCACACCCGGTATGAACCAAAAACGGGAGACGGACCTCAGGGAGGGCATGCGTTTCTTTCTAGTTAGAAGTGGCGTCAGTGGTTTTACACGCCCTGACGAGTTTGACTTATGTGGTTGTTGCTGTTGCGAGGCGCCTCGGATATATCGGTCGTTCTCGAACCGATGGAGTCATTTGTTGGCTCATTGACACCCCAAAGGGTGGGGAAACGCAGTGTTCAGGCGTTTTAATCCACATCGGTGGACCGGCCCTGACGATCCAAGGGCCCACCTGTGTCTGGGTCCTGAGACACGGGCTAGAGCGTCTCAAATCGGTTGAGGACTATCTTTTGCCTCGGTTCATAGACGGAAATCCAATTTCCAAATACGTGACATTTGCGGTTTTATTTGTAGAGCCTAGTATGGCGATATAGTGGGATGGGGCACTCATGCCGCCTATGATTGATACTTATGATTTGAAGTTGTTTCACACACTATGCACTTATAATAGTATCAAATGATTTGTTTTTAAACGTATCAAGCATTCTTTAGCTGTTATAAGGGAAAACCCTATCCCCCGGCTTGCGTTGCATTTTGTGATGGGAACTGGGTCTTATAATAGCTTCATTGTTCTTTATTTAGCATTGCGCTGTTGTTTTATGCACTGGTATTCTTGGGAGGAAACCCGTTCCGTGTTATACGGCGTGGTCCCTTGATTTACCTAACTATAAAAATAAAGATTAATAACTGTTTTAGTTCTCACACCAGTCACATGACTGACCTGGAGTTTATTGTTTTAACCTAAACTCTGGGTGCCCTTATTTTGACACGGGCAGCTAGTAGTTTTGGGTTTGCAGATTTATATTCACAGGATCCTGGTTTACAGCTGGAACGATATCCGGAAAGCTTTGTATCCGTATATCTCTTCTAGTTGTGTATTTTAATATTTTCCGCTGCGATGTATTTAAATGTAATTTAAATCTCTGATATTTCTGTGTAATATTTATTCATTTATACTCTGTATATTCTTGTAATCTGATGCATTGTTGTAATATACAGTGAAATGTTCTTTTATATGCGTTCTGTTGTGGTTTGTTCTCGAACTATCCGACGCTTTCCTTTACGGGGAAGTTACGGGTCGTTTCATTTGGTATCATAGCTTTGGTTTACAAAGCTCAGAGAACAAGGCACATTAGAACCATACGAAAGAATTCATCAGATGTTGGATTAGTAATATCCAATTAGAATGACTCGTTAGAGATGGGATCAGTAGTATCCTAGAACGAGTGTGAAGAGTATATTTTTAAAATGAAAACAAATTTTGTTTTGAAAATTTAAATCAATTATTCGTATTTGATTAGTTATTTATATTGATTTTGGACAATTCAGTATATAAAGAATTTGCATATACGCCTTGCAAACGTATATTCAAAGTTTTAATATATTGGGTAGATATAGAATAACATTCTAGTTGCCCGGGGATGATTCTGATAATGCTGCAGCGTTACCAGTATTTATTTTCGAGTGACGAAGGTGTGATATCTATATATTTCCATTAAGCTGGTGTGAGAACCAAAACTTATATAGTTAGAACACATTGTTGTGAATTGGCATCAAAAACATGATTTTTTGTATATGTATCAAAGATAATGAATTTGAAACTCTAATTCACTAATTGATTGATGTTTGTGTTGTTTGTTTATTTGGTTGGTAATTTTGAACCATTATGCCTAATTGAATCAAATATTGAATTGTATTGAAAATTGGTCGCATTTGCTTGCATATACATGTATATCATTGAACAGGTCATAGCAAGGAGGCTAGAGCCAGAGAATAAAATTTGTTTGCCCGACAAATAGGTACATGTTTACTACATAATTTACTGTTTTGTTTGGGTGATGATGATTTTATGAGCCTATTGGCTAGCCGCTTGGCTTTTTCTTTTTCTTTTTGAGATCTGAAGGACCGGGGAAGCTATTTGAAATTCCCCGATGCTCCTGGTGCAGGGGAGGTTATGGCGAAATTTTTCGAAAATTTAGGGTGTTAGCCAAATTTTTGAAATTTTTGAAAATTCTCAGAAACTGAAAGGTTGGAGAATGGAAGCCAGATCGAACGTAGAGTTGAATAATCAAACCACTTTCGACTTTGTTCCTTTTCGGGGACGAAAAGTTTTAAGTGGGGGAGATTGTAACAACCCGTAAAATGCGAGCCAGTTTGAAATTTTTATTTTGACAATTTTGGCGAATTTTGAATATTTAAAATGAATTATTTTAAATAATATCGACGAGAAATTTATTTTTAATATAATTCGAACGTATATATTATACGCGTCGTCGTTAGAATATAAATATTTATATATATAATTATAAATAGAATTGAAAATGGCGCGGTAGTTCGATAATTCGATTTCAAACTTCAATTGAATGTACCGAGTGCAAAACAATCCGGATTTTAGTGAAACCAAAAATGATGGGATCTAATTCGTAATATCTTTCCAACGAATCCGAAAAATCGAAATTTCATGGCAGGAATCAAAAGATATGTCCAGTTGAAAATTCTGAATAGTCGCTATGGAATTCAGGCCCTTAAAAATGGACATTTTGCAAATGACCTCGGATTTCGACGAAACCACTTTTGTTGGATCAGCAGTGTCAAGTTATTGCTAGGTTTCAAATTTCATAATTTTTCGAATCAATATGTGAGCGTGACAAAGGAAAACGCGTTTGACCAGTTTCAGTTGATTTTAATCGACTGGAAAATGGCCATTTTTCCAACGGTCTCAGAATTCAACGAAACTAGTTTTGTTAGGACCGTATCGTCAATACGAAGCTAGAAAATATTTTTATAGAATTTTTCGAGTTAGTATGTGACCTCGGTAAATTGAAATGTACGTTTAAAATTCAATATAGTGATTTAAATGTAGATTTAACGGAAACTGATCGTAACAATCGAATTGGCCTACGATACATATCCCATTGTGTTCGGAATAGGGGTGATACACTAGGGACGACATTCGAATTGGGATTCAAATTAAAAGTCAACTTAAAAGAGGATAATAAAATAATAATTAAACCTAGTCAACCCTCATTCTCTCTCTACCCCTTTTCTCCCTTTCATCCCCCCCCCCCCCCCCCCCCCCCCCCGTCGTTATTCTATAAGGAAAAGAAAAAAAAATGGAAACCTAATCTAAATCGCGCAGCCCCCTCGACGGAGCGTCCTCCTCCGTTGCCACCAGGTGGCGCCGCCCACTACTAGACCCCCCCCCCCCCCTCGACGGAGCGCCCTCCTCCCCCTCCCTAGCTCTCCAGCGCCCTGAAGCCCGACCCCCCCCTTCCGACCTGCAAACTCCGACGAAGCCGACCCCCCCTCCGACCTGCAAACTCCGACGAAGCCGACGCCCCCCCCCATCTTCGCATACAGTAAGTATTTTTATTTTACTTTTATTTTTATTTTTATTTTAGAGTTAAAAACTAATTTCGATTTTTAGGAATTTTAAAAACTGATTTTATGTTAATTTTAAAAACTGATTTTATGTTAATTTTAAAAAACTGATTTTATGTTAATTTTAAAAACTGGTTTTATGTTAATTTTAAAAAACTGATTTTATGTTAATTTTAAAAACTGATTTTATGTTAATTTTAAAAACTGATTTTATGTTAATTTTAAAAAACTGATTTTATGTTAATTTTAAAAAACTGATTTTATGTTAATTTTAAAACTGATTAGAAAAAGGTTAAAACTTTAAATAGAAAAAGGTTAAAACTTTAAATAGAAAAAGGTTAAAACTTTAAATAGAAAAAGGTTAAAACTTTAAATAGAAAAGGTTAAAACTTTAAATAGAAAATATAAATTTGAAATGATTTTTAAATATAAAAATTAGCATTGTTGAAAATATATCTATATCGCAAGGTTTTGAAAATATATGGGAATGTTTTAAAAATATATATCATATGATTTTTATATTGAACTTCGAAGTAAAAATAGGATTTTTATATATTGAATAGCGAAGTAAAAATTCGATTTTTACATAGGTAGTGAAAGCGGGCAACGAAGATGACGAAGATGCGATGACGATGAAGATTTCTATCAATGAAGAGCCGTGGAGCTAGGATAGCTATATGTGAGAATTTCTCACCTTTCAATTTATTTTTCTAGTTATATATATATATATACTAGGATGCAGACGGTGCTTAGTAGCACCCGACACAATCGTCCACAGACCATGGACTTGTTTGTTTGGCTGTGTTGTTAGATAGATTGTTTGGGTTGATTTGAATTGTTTGGTGAAGTGAAATTGATATGATTGATGTGTGAATGGCGTGGGCCTTCACTAGACCGGGGATAAGGCTAGGCCTCGTCCCGTTTCTAGTATCGTGCCGTTATGCCGCCGAAATTTTCTAAAATATGTTAGAAAATAAAAATATCATTTTATTGCGTAAATGAATAATAGAAATTCATATGTTGGAATAAAATGTTTTATTGTTAAAAATATAATTTTTAACGTGAATATGAATATAGTGAAAGTGAATAAATAAATATTCATTTACAAACCAGACGGTTTGTTTATGTACACTTATTTGAAGGACATTGATTGGGTCGATAAATTTTACACAGCGCCCAATTGCACAAATAAAATATTTGTTTGATTGTTTGAAAACCCCACACGGGTGTTGGGATGAAATATGAAGTTCACTCTTCCTGATTGATTAAATATGTCGATCGATTGATTGACAGGCTGTTATAAGCGTTAGATATCTATATTTGATGCTTATACAGTGTAGTGCACTTTGGTTGATGGTTGATTATTTTTCAATGCTATGATATACATGTGTGGTATGAAAATCCATATAATTAACTTTATATGGTAATTGATTGGGCCTCATTCCAATTCGAAAAATAAAGAATATTATAAAATAAAAGTTCATGTGTTGACAGTTTCATCCATTGAGATTGGTCATGTGTTGAACGAAATATTTTAATAATAAAGTTTACATCTTTATCAATATAAAATAAAGGTTCATGTGTTGACAGTACTCATCCATTGGGATTGGTCATGTGTTGAACGAAATATTTTGATAATAACAACTATTTTGAAAAAGAAATATTTGAAATAGAATATTTGAAAATAGAAATTTATGAAGCCGTGTTGATTAGATTGACGCCATTTTGACGTGAACGATATTTATATCGATTTGAAAACGATTTCGAAATGAATTGAATTGAAAATGATTTCGAAATGAATTGAATTGAAAACGATTTCGAAATGAATTGAATTGAAAACGATTTCGAAATGAATTGAATTGAAAACGGTTTCGAAATGAATTGAATTGAAAACGATTTCGAAATGAATTGAATTGAAAACGATTTCGAAATGAATTGAATTGAAAACGAATTCAAATTGAATTGAAAGCGAATTGAAATAAATTCAAATTGAATTGAAATTTGAATTGAATAGAAATGAATTTTAAAATGAATTTATAAAGAAGAATTCAATTTTGATTTGAATTGAAAAGGAAGTTGGAATTGCTTTTGAAACGAATTTAAAACTATTTATATAATTCGTTTTAAATAAAAATCGGTGAAATATATATTATATATATAATATAATGGCCTGAATAGAACGCGCCGCGCCGCGGCAGTTCGTGAATTTCGACCATTTATTTCAAACGGACATCACGGGAGATCCGACCGTCGGATTCTCCTAAAACCGGAACCGTTGGGTTCGTATCGAAAAGAGCTTTCTAACGAATAGTAGAAATTCAAAATCTAACGGTTGGATTTGGAGATACATCCAAATCAAATTCGAAAAAGGTCGCTGTAAGTGCAGTTCGATGACCGTTGATGGAAATCGACTGTACGGGCCTTGATAAAATTATTAAAAATAGTAATAATTTTCGTAAAATCATAAGAAATGATTTGTGAAGATTTGGGATGAAAAACTCCATATTTGAAAAGATAAAAATAGATTTTTATCGAAATGAACTAGTTTTGAACTAGAAATATAATTCTATTTATTTTTAATTAAATAAATTGAATTTGAAAAGGGTTTTAAAAAAAAATAACCAGAATTTCCAATGATTGCATTGGAGTGGATTTGAATCGAAATTGTCTTCGGAATATTTCGATGTTGGAATTCGGGATTATACAGATGTTGTTATGGAAATTTGAAAGATGTAGATATTTATATCGTTATTTCCAATACGACATTTGTTAATCGTAGAATTTGATATTGAATATAAGCCGATATATTTTCTATTCAGAGCCTTGTATTGAATATCGAATGTGATTTGGGTTTGTCGTGAATGGTGTCTTCACTAACACTGTTCTTGAACCCAGTTGAGAAATGATTAAATCTTTTTATTTAGATTTAATGAAAGGTACCAATTAAATGATATTTAATTGGAATTGAATTGGTATTGATTTTTGGGTTTATCATGAACAGTGTTTTAAATAACACTTGTTCTTTAACCCGATAATTAATGGAATGTGATTTTGGGTTTATCGTGAACCGTGTTTTAAATGACACTGATTCTTTAACCCAGTCGAAGATTAAAACTAAGTGGGGTTTTAATGAATCTTTAATTAGATTGAAATAATCGAAATGGAGTATCACCAGTTTTGCTCCAGGCGTTAGTTAAATCTTTAATTAGATTTGAACGTGAAATGGTAATTGAATTTACCGATAACACCGTGGTGTTAGATATGAAGTATCACCAGTTTTACTTCATGGGATAAATAGGTTGGGATTGGGAAATTAAAACAAATGATTACTTCGGTAAGGTTTGTTAATCCCGACTAGTTGAATCGAAATTCAAAAGATGATTAAAGAATAAATTCAAGAAATTTATCTTGGATAAAATTAATGGAAACCTTTCCCTATGAATGTGAAATTTAGAAACTAACTGTCGGTTAGCCAAGCAGAATGGTTTTCTGGATATTGATCTGATGTTGGTTTCGGCCTTCGGGGTTAATATTTGGGGAATTATTCTCTTGATTAATTTACGGTTAGTGACTAATGAATTGGAGTGAGGCGTATGTTGTGTTTGTGTAACACTTATTTAAAATATACGCGAGTTATTCGGAAAGTCCGGGTTTATCCCATTCTGAATAACTGATACGACGATAAGTCGAAGATGAAGACGATGGTCGAAGACCGGAGGTTTTCACGTCGTTTGGGTGATTACTGATGATCTTGATTGGGCTGTACACCCAAGAAGATGGAAACAGTTAGTGATCGTCCAGACGTACTTGGAGATCGATGGATATGCGGGGTACTAGGTGCCTCCGGTTTCGTTCAGACCCAGAACGGACTTGTAAATGGACTGTGTGTCTGACATTGGATTTTAGTCTGTGTGATTGACCTCTATTAAATATATATCTGTTTGGTGGCGGAGAATTTATTCTCTTGCTTAACGCCCTTCTCTGAGACGTACGAGCTCAGGGGTTATATATTGATGGATATCAAACGCATGGAGTGAATTGCCTGTGTGGCACGCCTAAGTGGCAATTGATCAAGGCTTCTGTTGAAAAGCAAAGTCTTGTGGTGATGATCAAAGCACAGCCTGTGTGGCACAGCTTTGTGTAACGTGACTTCGCGGATTTCACACCCGGTATGAACCAAAAACGGGAGACGGACCTCAGGGAGGGCATGCGTTTCTTTCTAGTTAGAAGTGGCATCAGTGGTTTTACACGCCCTGACGAGTTTGACTTATGTGGTTGTTGCTGTTGCGAGGCGCCTCGGATATATCGGTCGTTCTCGAACCGATGGAGTCATTTGTTGGCTCATTGACACCCCAAAGGGTGAGGAAACGCAGTGTTCAGGCATTTTAATCCGCATCGGTGGACCGGCCCTGACGATCCAAGGGCCCAACTGTGTCTGGGTCCTGAGACATGGGCTAGAGCATCTCAAATCGGTTGAGGACTATCTTTTGCCTCGGTTCATAGACGGAAATCCAATTTCCAAATACGTGACATTTGCGGTTTTATTTGTAGAGCCTAGTATGGCGACATAGTGGGATGGGGCACTCATGCCGCCTATGATTGATACTTATGATTTGAAGTTGTTTCATACACTATGCACTTATAATAGTATCAAATGGTTTGTTTTTAAACGTATCAAGCATTCTTTGGCTGTTATAAGGGAAAACCCTATCCCCCGGCTTGCGTTGCATTGTGTGATGGGAACTGGGTCTTATAATAGCTTCATTGTTCTTTATTTAGCATTGCGCTGTTGTTTTATGCACTGGTATTCTTGGGAGGAAACCCGTTCCGTGTTATACGACGTGGTCCCTTGATTTACCTAACTTTAAAAATAAAGATTAATAACTGTTTTAGTTCTCACACCAGTCACATGACTGACCTGGAGTTTATTGTTTTAACCTAAACTCTGGGTGCCCTTATTTTGACACGGGCAGCTAGTAGTTTTGGGTTTGCAGATTTATATTCACAGGATCCTGGTTTACAGCTGGAACGATATCCGGAAAGCTTTGTATCCGTATATCTCTTCTAGTTGTGTATTTTATTATTTTCCGCTGCGATGTATTTAAATGTAATTTAAATCTCTGATATTTCTGTGTAATATTTATTCATTTATACTCTGTATATTCTTGTAATCTGATGCATTGTTGTAATATACAGTGAAATGTTCTTTTATATGCGTTCTGTTGTGGTTTGTTCTCGAACTATCCGACGCTTTCCTTTACGGGGAAGTTACGGGTCGTTTCATTTCTCCACCAATTCACCAATCCGTCAGTTTTTAACCAAATTAACTAGCTTGTGTGAGATATTAGTTCGAAAATATGGCTAGATTACTAAAAAAATTTGCCAAAAAATTCATGCACGGCGACGATCGTGGCGCCGACGGGAGTGGTGAAGGTGGTAGTGGCCAACAGCCAGTGCTCGGAATAGAAGACTTACTTGTAGCCGCCGAAAACATGGAGAACGAAGAAGCAGAGGTGCAAAAGGGAGGCGGTCATCGGGGACGTGGCGGGCGTAGAGGCGGACGAGCAGGCAGGGCACGTAGGGGTGTTGGATCAGTTGCCGCTAGAGAGGGCCAACTCGATGGCTATGTGGATATGAACCTCAGCGCCGCGAAGCTTCCTGCGCTATCCAACTTTCGCATTCTTCCAGATGACGAAGTACACGTTAGCACGCAGTCGAGTTTGGCTGTAAGTATTTTTAGTATTATTTACATAGTATTCTTTGAGTGTTATATGTTGGGTAGATGGTATAACATTTTGTTGAACCGTTAACAGTCGCGGAATATACGTCCACGTGGTTCGTTAGCGACCACACTTAGATATTATCATGCACACTTGGCGGGTAAGGAGGGGGTCGCAGGACTGTTACATGCTCTTGGATTTCAATTTTTTCTAGGTAATATTATAGACCTTTTAATGAAATAAGTGGATAATTTAGTAGTCATATTTTATCTTATTGTGCGATTTGCTATTTTAGGAATAAACCATGTTATAAATGCCGATGTCCAATTGTGTGCGGCCATTGCTCTACGGTGGTACAAAACCACCCACACATTTCACTTTCCTTGTGGTGAGTTAGGACTTACACCGCTTGATTTCTCCATGCTTACTGGTATTAGCATTGGAGTAAGTGCTTATCCCCAACTGCATTTTGACGATGGTCGATGGCGTGATCGTGCACTTGTTCATGATCTACTGCCTCATTTGGATGTTTCTGCTACGTCGTATCAGGCAGAAGGCGCTATTAGAGTGAGCGCGATCCGTGCGGCTATGGACAGGATACTCGAGCACTGCTCTGTTGATGACGACTTGGAGCTTGCTCGATTATTTGTGTTATACCTTATGGGTAAACTTTTCTTTAGTTCTTCGAGCAGTAGCGTTCCTGTGGGGTTTTTTGCGGTCGCGGCTGAGATAAATGCCGATGGGGCGATTTTATATGATTGGGGCACACCTATCCTTGCATACCTATACAGATGTCTCGACATGCAGTGCACCATCACTGATTCTCAGGTTTCTTTATTTGGATTCTGGGAGTTGTTACAATATTGGTACTTTGAGTACTCTAGGAACTTTCATTTTATCACCCGTATTGCTGACCCATCGACCTTTTTCCCCCATATATGCTTTTGGACTGCGGACAACCGGGGGCCCAGAGATAATGAGTCATGCCATGTGTTTCCCGTTGCCCATAACTAGATTGAGCTGAGGATGTATAGGGATCAGATTCTATGGCATCCATTTAAGCAGAGTACATCCATCGATCTTGAGATCATACAGATTGCTAGGATGCTTGCCGGACGGAGATTTCCACTTATATCTTCTCCCGTGGTGCTAGGTGCTTATTGGTATCTTGGTGAGAGGTGCTGGAGACGGTTGTATGACTTCGATGCTATTCCGGATGATCCACACCCACATACTTATCGGTGTATGATTTACCCGACGGAGCAGCTAGATATAGCCAGGACAGCAGGCTGGTGGACTTCTGAGAGCTTTGTTATTATCGGGGAGTGTTACCTTACCTTCTGGCGTAGATTTTTCACCGGGTCCTCAGATACGATTACGCATGCAGCATCGATTGATTTAGTAGGGCCATCTGCTATACGACACGGCATACGTACACCTGTTGTCGAGGATGCTACCCAGTCCAGTCAGAGTTTTCGTGTAGTTGATCATGTGGCGGCCGCCAGTCATTTTGGATGGACCATGGCAGTGCCCACCATTGGACCGGATCGTTACGTTGACGTGTTTCATCCTCCGGCCCATCACGATTACCCGGATCCTACACAGATATCATATCATGATCTGTATGATATGCAGATGGGGATTAGGCATACGGGCTATATAGAGCATAGGCGTAGCCTAGATTACTATGATGGTGAGCTACATCGTGTTGCAGAGGAGGCACGACAGCAGCAGGCGCATTTAGAGGCCCAACTTGAGGCAGAGCGCAAGAGACTTCAGGACTTGCAGACGTATTACCACCATAGGTCTAATGCTGGGTCCAGTCAGCCTCCAGATGTTGGTGATCATGAGAGACGTCATCGGCGCCGCACACGTCCACGTACACATTCAGATGACTCGGACGAGTGAGTTATGTACTTTTGTTGTATCACTTTTATGTACTTTCGCAGTTGTTAGGTGTATGGTCCTACTGTTGGAGTAGACATTCTGCATTTTTTGAGTACCAGTGTTATGTACTTTTGTTGTATTACCACTGTTATGTACTTTTGTAGTTCTACGTATTCCTAGTTGATAGTTGTCTGTTCTTGTTGTTTGAGTAGACGTTCTGTATTTGTTCACTACCATGATTATGTACTTTCGATGTTTTACGTTTTCGCAGTTGTCAGTTGTTTGTTCCTATTGTTTGAGTATGCGTTATGTATTTGTTGACTACCGCTATTATGTGCTTTCGATGTATTTTGTGTACGTTTTGATTATGTTTCTGTGTAGAGACTACATTTGGTTATGTGTAGACACTGTATTTATGTGTAGAGAATGTTTTTGTGTAGAGCCGGTATCTTCTGTAGTTCTAGTTCCTGTAAGTGTTATTTGGAATGTAATAACGTTTGAATTTGATGTTGAACAAGGTTTCCCTCTTCTCGTGTAGAAATGCAAAATTCTTAAACAGCACGCCAACATAACAAGGTTTACATATAACTCCATATTCTACGCACAAACAGCAAAGTAAATAAACAGTAAAACAACAATAAAATCACAATACCATAAGCCTACTCAGTTCCATAGCGGGTCAACCAACTGTAGCGTAGTTTATACGCTTCGTAACCAACGAACTCCTCACCATACTCGAAAATGTAACGAGAATCATATGTTGCTTGATTTGTTTTAAATATGTTCTCGTCTTCAACAGTTTTGATAATCTTTGTGTACCGATCACAAGCGTCTGCAAAATGACGATTAGCCATTTGGATTTCAACCGATGTTCGTGTAGTGGGCCGGGAACGATGGTTGTTGTACAGCCTCGTGATCATTGCCCATCTTTCTTCATATGTTAAACCCCCTCCACTTTGCATTAGCAACTCATCTCTCTTTTCAACCTCAATATAGGATTTTACGAGGGCCAGCAAATCCTTAGACGAAAAATCTGGAGTAGGAGAATTATTACAAGCACTAGTATTAGGTCGTTGATTTACTGGAGAAGGACGCGGAGCTGTAACCGCTCGATGCTGAATCGCGACGGGCACCTCTTCAACTTGTGTATCATGAACTAAACCCTTTTCGTTATCGTTCACTAAGTTTCGTTCGTACTCATCAAAAATCCTTCCTATTTCTTCATCACTTATTTTTGAATTGTCCATGTAACCTGTGCATCAGTAGAATTAGTAGAGTAACTAGAAGTACAAATTTTGTTGATAATAAACGTTACCTTTAAGAAAACAAGAAAATAAATTTTCTCCCTTTACTCTACAACGGTGCTGCTTGAAGCTGTAGAAGGTATGAGATGGATTATCAGATATGGAGTACTTATAAGGGCAATGTACGACCAACATTTACAATTCAACATACTTGAATACGGTTTACAGGGTTCTCGTGTTATTATGGTTGATTCTGTACAATGTCTGGTCACATCATTGCAGCACCAAAAATGTTACCATCACATGAAATGTTGGCATTTACTATTAATCTCATGATATTACGTTAGATTCCCTACAGTGTCCGGTCACATCATTGCAGCACGATAAATGGTGCCATCACAAGAAATGTTGGCATGTACTATTAACCTCGTGATATTATGTTAGATTCTCTACATTGTCCAGTCACATCATTGCAGAACGAAAAATGGTGCCATTACTATTAATTTCGTATACTGTTGTCATTTAATTCGGAAGAGACTACCAGCACCAAAAAAAGGGTCGTCCACCAGTGCTTTAACCATTTCAATTCACGAAATGGTTACGAAAAATGGGCCGTTCCCAGGTGCCTTATTTCTGCTTGCGACATAATGAAAACAACTATAATATCACGACAACTAGTAGAACTATTGACAAACCATAATCATACAAACTTCAACAACTAGTACAACTATTGAGCAATTAAAACAACTGGAACAATGACAACTAGTAGAACAGAAGGAAATGCCAAACCATAATCATACAAACTACAACAACTGAGCACACCAGCATCAAATTCAAACACGTACACCTACCATGGTTTAGGGAAAGGACCATCTCTTGTCTTACCGACATTAATCTTGCTCAAGCGTCTAATTTCTGCTTGTGCTTCGAGTGCATACTGACGTCCATGTTCGCAAATGGGAGGGTCAATCCACTCCTTAAAGCAACAACAATCAATGGCATCAGGATAATTCATGTGGTCGTTGAAGGCTTCACAACCGAAAAATCGACGACCGGCATTTGTTTCGGTCTCGTCAACAACAACGACCGACACTTGTCCACAATAGCAAACAGGGTTGGATCCAATCGTCCCTAATGGCTCGGAAACCTTCCCTTCGCATACAATTTCTTTTCCAGCTCTTTGATAAACGGAATGAGCATCGTCATTTGAATACTGTTGGTGTTGTGATAGGGGTTTCTTGCTTACACCTTTTTTTCCGCTTCGCTTGGGTGCAGAAGAAGACATTTTTTGGGTTGTACAACTTGAAGTTGAAAAGGTAGTGTGTTAGTGTGGAAGAAGGAGGAGGTAGGTTGATATATAATGGGAGGGATTGCGACCGTTTAAGTAGCCGTTGGGGGCGCAACGGCTATAAAATAAAAAAGCAAACAGTTTGCCGTTATATTTTTATAACGGCAAACAATTTGCCGTTATATTTTTATAACGGCAAACTCCTTTATGCATTGGTAACTGCATCTCCTCCTACATATATCGAATGTCGTTTCACTAAAACCCTATCCATCTACTTAGAGCGTAGTCATGCCAATTTCTTATCCATCTTCTTACAATTACACGGACCTTATTTCTGGACCATCAAATCCTAATCCGTCCGCATCTAGAGAACCAACCGAGTGGTATATTGAAATGGAAGAGCGACACAATGACGAGGTGCGACAATTACAGCTCGAAGCAGGAATGCACGAAATGGAAATAAGCAATCAGCAAGACAATCCAGCACGACAACATGACCGTAGGGCTAACCTTGTAACTCCTCGTGTAAGAGCCACGGTTGAAGAAGGCGAGGTGCAATCCGCAAATATTGTATGCTTTTGTGGTTTTGAAGCACCGCAATTAGTCGTCCGTCATGGAAAAGGCGTTGGACGACGATATTATACTTGTCCAGTACGAAACAACTGATGCGAGTTCGGACAGTGGATAGATGATCGCTTTCCCCGTCGAGCAATTACGTATGCTTTGGAACTAGAGGAAGAAATAAGAAAGCTGCGAAATCAAGTTAACGACCTAAGTAATTCAAATTATCGACTCCAACATGGATTAAATTAGGATTTAAATATTTTATGTTATGCTAATATGTACTGTATCGTTACGCATCCTATCACTTGTATCATATCGCTTGTATCGTATCACTTGTATCGTTATTTGATGTTACTATGTTCTGCTGTTCTAGTTCCTGTATGTGTTGTTTGAAATGTATTAACGTTTCGTAACCATCTGTAGTTGGTCGACGGACTGTAGCACATTGACTGGTCACGTCTTGCACAGTTCGCATAGTGCAGTCATCTTTTATGTGACAGTGGCGTCATGTCACTCTTTGTCGAGAGTTATTGGAATATAGTCCAGCTCTCAGTCTGTAGCCACAGGGGGTCGTCCTCGATACACTTTATCACTAAAAAGTAGATTCCCTACAGTGTTCCCTACAGTCGTACCAGTGACCGGTTACATCAGTATTTTGTTTGTTTACCTACACAAGATTTGAAAATCACAAAGTGTAGCTAGTGACCATTCACACCATAACTAATATTGCAGCTATATATACATATGTTACTTAGTCACAACTTACCGCACTCAAACACCTTCGTTCTCATTCTTAGAGCACATCCTTCTATTAGAACTCACTGAAGATGTCTTCGTGGTCATCTTCTACAGACTCCGAGGAACAGGCGTACAACGAAATGAGGCTACAGGAGCTTCAAGACGAATTTCAGTTCCTAAACCAAATTAGACCGCAAAATGAACCGTCGTACGAACAGCTGAACGTTCAACCTCCATATGAAACTCAAGTCCCACCTGTTCAAGTATCATCTGAACAACCTGTCACTCAGTCAACTCAGGAAGCAGAGTTATTTCGTGTACCACTGCCGGAACAAATAGTTGATTCCTATCCAGTTCATTACTACTGCGGGTACGCGGTTGAAGTTGTGGTTCAAGCAGAGGGAAACAATATAGGTCGGCGCATTCAGCGATGCCCAGCCTTTCCAAATGGTTGCAATTACACGGAATGGATAGACCAACCTTTGTGTCCTCGGGGAATAACATATTGTAACGAACTCGAACGGGAAAATAGACGTGTTCGAAGTGATAATGAGCAGTTGCGATTGAACATCAGGCGACGCCCGTAAGACTAAACGTAAAATGCATTTTAATGAAGTTACTAATTCCTACTCCATGCTTTGATTGAGCTAGTTCGCATGTACTATCGTCAGTTGTTGTGTCTGTATGAACTATTTCAATCATAAATATAAATTTCAATCATAAATATAAACCGTTTGAAAAATGGCTATTTTCCAGTCGATTAAAATCAACATCACAACATTATTGGCATCACAACAACTGTCCAAATTGACTACTCAATGACAGAGCCATTATTGGCAACCAATTAGTGCCAACCTTTCACATCACAACAACTGTCCGAATTGAGTACTCAATGACAGAACCATTATTGCCAACCATTTAGTGCCAACCTTTCACATCACAACAACTATCCGAATTGACTACTCAATGACAGAACCATCATGTTGGAACCATTATTGCCACCCATTATTGCCTACATGTACTCTATGTCAGAGATATTTAGTTCACCATCCCTGCTTATATATATCTCTCATTCGGATACGCTTAGAGATAACAACGAAACTTAACTTATAAAAAAGCAAGCAATGGATCCAAATCTATACTACCATTACTACAAAAACAAGAAGAATCAAACTGATAATTCCGAACTAGAAGTGGAGCAAGAGACGGAGGAGGAGCTGGAACAGCACGCAATGGTTGCGTATTCCAATTATTTCGCTGAAGGCTCAACTAGCAACCATCGGGGTAGCATGCATGGCCGGATTGATCGACGGTATAAGAGAGACTACAAGGATGGACATGAAAGACTAATGAGGGATTACTTCATCGACAATCCAACCTTTGATATAACTTTGTTCCGCCGTCGTTACCATATGAGTCCGGCTATTTTCTCAAAAATATATCTTAAACTTCACCAGTCAAATCCATATTTCACTTATAGACTGAACGGAGCACAAAAAATCGGCCATTCACCACACATCAAAATCACCTCGGCGTTGAGGATGTTAAGCTATGGAACATCTGGCGATCAAATGGATGAATATTTCAGAATCGCAGCATCAACAGCAATAGAGTGTCTGAAAGAATTCTGTAAAACAGTTGTTGCAGAGTTTGGGAAGGAGTATCTACGGACGCCTGGACCTAACGATATAACCAGGATACTACGCAGGGCAGAAGCCAGAGGATTTCCAGGTATGATTGGAAGTTTAGATTGCATGCATTAGGCTTGGAAAAACTGCCCAACGGGATGGAAAGGAATGTTCACCGGACATAAGAAAGTGCCATCAATGATCCTTGAAGCAGTAGCAACAGACGATTTATGGGTTTGGCATGCTTTTTTTGGAGTCCCAGGTTCATTGAATGATATAAATGTTTTAAAACAATCACATCTTTTCACATAACTTGCTAACGGATTGTCAACAGATGTTTCATATAAACTTGGTAATATCGAACACAAAACTGGGTACTACCTAGTCGATGGAATATACCCAAAGTGGAGAACTTTGATGCAAGGGTACAAAGTTCCATCAAATGATAAAGAAAGGTATTTCACTGAAAAAGTAGCTAGCTACAGAAAGGACATCGAACGTACGTTTGGTGTTTTACAAGCCCGATTTCATATTTTACGAAATCCTGCTCGTTTTCATGATGCAAGAGTGCTTTCAGATTCAACTTCGGTTTGGTGTCGTTTTCAGAAAGTAGCTGGTTTATCTTCCCCTTCAGCATTATCATCCTCAATATCTTCTATTCCGTGATTCGGCTCCGATTCAACTTCGGTTTGGTGTCGTTTACTGAAAATGCTCCTTAAAGACTTCACCTTCTTCTTCTTCTTTTGGTTATATTCGGGACTGATAGGTGCAACGTATTCTTCATTCAATTCTTCAGAATTTGTAACATTTACTTCCTCATTTGCATCTTCCTCCTCCTCCTCCGTAGAAGTCCCAACATTTTCTTCGGTAGTAGGAGAGACATACCCATACGAAAACTGTCTTTGCAGATTTTGCATCGCTTCGCGGTCACGAACCTCGGTCTATTGCGGAGTTAGGTGAGGTTGTTGACTTTGCTCGGTCTGCATCATCATTGACATATACGACGAATGATCGTCGTACACGCCTACCCCGGGCGGTCGTTGGTAAAACTGTGGCGGGACGGACGATTGGATGGGAGGAAAATTAGGAGGACCGAGCGGTTGGTACGGTGGACGGTATGGATAATTTGAATACGGCGAGTAGCCATATTCGTGAGATGGCTGCAATGGTTGCTGTTGTTGGATTGACCGTTGCATCGCATACGATGACGAGTGCGGTTGGGACATGAGTTTCTTGTTTATGGTTTTTTTCCCGCTTCGCTTGGGTGCAGACGAAGACATTTTGTTGATGAAGAAGTTGGGAAGGTGGAGTGGTTGTGTGGAGGAGGAAGAAGAAGGAGATAGGGTGGTTTATAGGGAGGAAATGAACTAGCCGTTGGTGTTTCAACGGCTAGTGATTATAACGGCAAACTGTTTGCCGTTATAAGATTATAACGGCAAACACTTTGCCGTTATAATCTTATAACGACAAAGTGTTTGCCGTTATAATCTTATAACGGCAAACAGTTTGCCGTTATAAGAACCAGTCTCTGTTGGGTGAACTAGCCACGGAGGAGCTCAAAACTAGCCACAGACCAGCCACGGGTGAGTGAACAAGCCACACCTGGTTGCTCCGTGGCTTGTTTAGTAACTGAACAAGCCATTGTTGGTTGTGCTCTAACATTAGTTTGAAGTGGATGCGGAAGGGATGAAGGACTAGTGCGGCATTGAGAATATAGAAGAAGGGTGCGCAGTTCGTAGCAGAAGGTGGTGTTGTTGGCAACGAAGAAAGAACAAAACGTGGGAGAGAAGAAGACCACTGTGTACCTGATCTTATATACATACACTGGACGATGGGGACTATTACCAAGCAGTGGCAATATTTTTATGTGAACAAAGGAGGACTG
This sequence comes from Allium sativum, assembly GCA_030737875.1. NCBI lineage: Eukaryota > Viridiplantae > Streptophyta > Magnoliopsida > Asparagales > Amaryllidaceae > Allium > Allium sativum. Next base: position 323,482,681 of record CM060925.1, read on the forward strand.
AAAAGTGGAGTGAGCAGCAGTATGAAGGCAGCAGGCAACCAAGTTTTGAAATGGCGTTGAGTTGTTGGGGGCAGGCACAGTTTGCAGTGGAAGGTGTTGAAGTGGATTGTTTCCTTCTGGCAACATGCGATCTGGAAGAAGGTTCGAGTGGGACTCAGCTGCCAGTTCAAGACGGAGTTTGGAGGCGCAGGGCTGCTCCAGCACTAGTATAGTTTTGGTGAGGGAAGACTGTTATGTGAAAGAAGGGAAGGAGATGTTGTTCGAGAGGGGAACGTCGTAGTTGCCGGGTGAACTGGAGAAGGCTGCGAGAGGCAAAGGAGGTGTTGACGTCGTCGGATATATCTCTGGTAGTTGACGAGGGACGCGCATGGTGGTGGCGAGGCTCAGATGATTGAGGCCTTGCGTTTGTACTATTAGTTTCAGCAATGATGAAATAAATGATGATGCGAAGAAGAACTGGGAAGAGGCTGTGCATGCGGAAAGGAGAATGGGAGTAGTAGGGGAAACAATGAAGGAACGTGTACTGTTGACAATCAAGTTGGCTTTTGGACCATTTTTCTATAGGAAAAATAAAAAAAGAATATACAACGAAATGTAAAGTGGGTTCAAAAAATGGCTCCTGGTGATGTTGAGGAAGACACAACTATTCATTGTGGTTATTAGACGCAGGTATAATCTATTTTGGGCCGACATTGTATATTAGGCTTCTGCCCTTTTTAAAAAGATGAATAGAAACGGAAAAAAGGGAAAAATGTGATGATATGGTTATGGTTGAAGAACGTGTAGGTTGGAGGGAATACTCTACAGCATGGTTCAAATATATTAACCGTGAAGAAGGACATCAGTGTGGGCACGGACCGACTAAAAACAGTAAGGCCGTCATTTATTAAAGAAAATTTGTTTAAATAATATGTGTAGTACAATATATAGATTTTTAATATATGTATATACTCATTAAAAAATGCACCTTTAGTATATATATGAGGTAGTGTTGCGTTAAAAATACGTAGTTAGATTAAATTAAAATATTATTTAGCGTTCATTATCAGTTAATTAGAGTTTGGTTAATTAAAATATAAATTGAAAATAAATTAGTTAATTAACTCGTATGCTTACTAGATTAATAATATGTTGACATGTTATCAGAAATGAACATACTATTAGGTGTTGGAACTGTGTTGACGAGCACAATATTATGAAATTGGTTTGGAGCAATTTGGAGCAATTTGGACGCAACTGGGTTTTCCGTTAAATTACATGTTTAATTTAACTGAAAACGATCGTTATCTTGACAAACGAAATCCAAGGTGAGTTAAATTCACTCAGTATCCCACTTATAATTATTATAAGTCGGGTTTTTTTGTTTGTGTGTTATGATTGCTAATGATTGTTTGGTTGTTTGTTGAATGTTCATATATTGTTTAGATTAAACAATTGTTTAATTTAAATGAAATAAAATCATTATTTTAAATGATTATTTCCAATGAAGATAACTTACCTTATTGGTTACGTTTATAATAATGTAAATGTATTAAAATTGAATTGGATGCTTGAATTGTTGTTACTTGACCGTTATCAGTTCAATTAATTATTCATGTTTCTTATAAACTGTCGTATTGAATGGATTAACTGGGAAGAACATGTTGGAGGAATCCAACCGGATTCCTCAAATTTATCGTTTATTTTCATGTTATATTACATGTACTGTCACTACAAGAAAAATACTCTATTGCAACTAGCTATTTGCAACAAGAGACACATGTCAGTTGCAGTAAATGATATTTAACAACAGACCAATTATAGCAGTTGCAATAGATGAGATTTAGCAATAGGCCTTTTCCTTTTGTTGCGAAAAACATATCTTTAGCAACTGCACTTCCCTTCCTGTTGCAAAAACATACTTTTAGCAACTATGCTTTCATAAAAGTTGCAACAAACACATTATTTGCAACTGCGCTTTCAAGCCAGTTGCCAATAGATATCTTTAGCAACTTTTTTCGCTACTTGCAATAAGTATATTTTTTTTACAAATGGTAAAGTCAGTTGCGAAAACATACTATTAAAAATAAATATTAGCATTTAATGATTAACTTTAAATAATTAATTTTAAATAGTTACTATTAAATGATTAGCTACTAGTAATTATATAATAATTAAAATTAATATTTAATAATCACCAATTAATAATAAAAATTTAGTATTATTATAAAGTGATATTTATAACTGATAATTAAATAATAATAATTAATAATAAACAAATAATAATTATTAACATTTAAAAAATAATAAAATAAGTAAATAATTATTGCTAATAGTAAATTAATAATAAAAAACTAATGGATAATAAATAATAACTAATTTGATATATGAGTATGTTTAAATAATAAATAAATAATTAATAATAAATAAACTCATAATAAATAAATAAACGTAATTGATAATTAATAACTAAGTGAAAATATGGCTATATTGCATCTCAACATTCACAATTAATAACTAAATAATTAACACCAATTAAAAATAAGTGATAGTTCAAAAGAATTAAGAATTAATAAATTATAATTAGTTTATACTGCTTAATATTAGTAATAAATGCTTAAGAAGAAATAATTAGTATCAATACTTAAGAAGTAATAATTAAAGTTTAGCTCTTAATTTTTGAAAATTAATAATTATTTATCAATAATATTGATAGTTACTAATATTAATAATTAATAATTAGTAATTAATATTACAAAATTTATTGTAATATGTATTTATGCCTTGCAACTTTGGATAACACAAGGACAACATAAGTTTTTAGTCCATCGAGAACAGAAACTTCAGCCTACTTTTTTGGTTTTAAATTTAAATGATTTTTATTTCAAATAAACTTATAGTAATGATATTTTCAATTGTTACGTTCCCGCTGCCTTTTCCTTAAAAATTTCGTTTCCCGCTTTTACCTCCGAAAGCCTATAGTTCAGCTCCCCTTTCTTCACAATTGAGGCGACGACAATAACTTTTGTCTCCATACAATTTTTCATTATTTACATCCGTAAAGAATCCCCATTTCCCAAAGTCGCTTCCTCTTCAAACCCATTCTCTCCAATTCTGGCTCTGACTTCCATAATAACAGCGGATCTGGATCCGGATCAGACAACAGAAAGGGCGGTAGCGACAGCTGAATGGTGGCGAGAAGGGAGATTCCACTGGCGACAACTCTGACAATAGCTCTTCCGTATTGCAAATTTTTGCATCCAGGTTAGTTTATCTTTCCCTTTGCACCATTATTTTTCCTTTCTTTGGATAACCATTTTACCAAACTTCTCAGTAACGATTAAACACGCCAGTCTGATGGAAATCCATTCAGCAGACCGTGTTGACAAATCAAGGCATTTGTCTAAGGGAAACAATTTTTTATTTTGAACTTAGATATTTGCCATGCAGGGATTTTGTTCTAAAATAAATCTATGTTTTTTGTTTGAATTTTGGACCTGTTCTTTCTCTTCTTCTTTTTGATTCTTTTATCAATTTGACAGCCTTTTGGTTTTGGACTGTACTACTGGTTCTGCTAATAAACCCTGGTCAAATTTGTAGGTTGCACTAATCTGCAGCGCCTACATATTAATGCAAAACCCGATTTGCAGTGTAAATACACTGGTAAAATAGCGAATCATTTGCATCAAAGGTTGGCAATAACAAAACCGCAAGTCTCCGAGCTTCTCAAATATTTTAGATTTGAATTTGGCCATTGAACAAATTGCTACAAATCTTCCATTTGTTTCTTTCAGACCACTTTTAAGAAAACTGATTTTATCCTTAACTTCATTTTACATGTTTTTTGGCATTATGATTCTACCCATTTGAGTTAAGTATGTAATTTATTTTTGAAGTACTTAGAATTAGTTAGAGCTGCATTTCTGTCACTAAGTGAATTGAAATCTTAATGTGCACGGTCATGACAATGTCTTAAGTGAATTGGCACTCGCCTATGAGTACTTTTATGTTAGTACGTTATTTATGTTACTTACATATGTACATTGAAGAAGTATATTTATCTTTTTCAAAGTAACTGTCAGACAATATCATTTTCCATAATATTATAAATTGGAACATCGTATTTATTCCATTTGTTTCAATAGTCCACCAACTCCCATACCTAAGTGTTCTATCTTTTATATCGAACAAATGAGGACCAACCATACTCCTTTCAAATTGCCTGCTAATAGTATATAGACGCATGTTAAAAATACTCATTACATTCCAAATGTTCACGATGTATTCAGATTAAATAAGTTTGTAAGTAAATTTAAGTATAAAATGATCTAATAGGTTTATTGTCTAAAGGTAAGAAAATGAGAACTACATATAAGCGTCAACGAATGAGCAAATGGATATCACTTTACTAAAGCTTATGCAAATAATTTGAATAACACTGTTAAGGGGTGTAAACAGGTCGCATCGGACCAGACGGAGGTGTGTCCAAGCTCTGTCCTATAAGAATTCGGACGGACACGGACCGAACTTCATATAGCCTCGGACCGAGTCGGAAAACGGACTCTCCTGTCCAATATAGCCTTGGATAATATAAAAATATTAGATATTTTAGATCAGACCGAACACTATTATGTCCAAGCTCTGTCCTATAAGAGAATCGGACGGACACGGACCAGACGCCTTATAGTTTCGGACCGAGCCCGACAACGGACTGTCCTGTCTAATATACAGCCCTAACATTGTAACCCGCATGTTGCAGGAGATGATGCATACTACACCAAACAGGCTCTTTTGTCACACTTATTTCGCTGCTAATTATCACAGTTATTACTGTGACCAAAGACTCAAGGTTATTACCATTATTCCATGATCTAACGGTCAGTTCCGTGACTCAATTCACGTACCCTAGGTAAAATAGTCATTTTGCTATTCTCTCGTTTACGACGCTTCCAAATCTGAAAGAAATCACACAAACCCACTTTCAGCGATTAAAGAAAACGATTAGGTTTTCCTTCTCCCAAATCTGCTGCGGCTAACTTTGGATCTCGTCTCGTCTGTTGTCGGAATCAATTCTCTTTCATCGCTTAAAGAAGACGATTAATCTGTTGTTGTAATCGATTCTTCAGTGGTCAAGGTATGGTGATTATTTGCTTTTTGTACGATATAGTTCGGTGATTGTAAGTATGCGATCTGAGTTTATACATCTATTGTCTAATTCAGTTTGGGATTAAAAAAACGGGTTTCCCTTCTTCCAGGTTTCCAACGCAATGTTGTTTGCACGATATAATTCGGTGATTGTAAGTATGCAATGTTTTTTGTTCCATGTAATTATAGGGTCTCCGCAACTTGTCAGTGTGTATTATTTTTGGATGCTATACACAAAACCAAGAGCTGGAAGTCAATACGATTGTGTTATTCTCAGGATTGACAAAGGTATCTGAATGATGTTTCATTCGAACGCAACATTGATTAAGATTTTGCATATATTGCGAGCATTTGTATTTTAAGATTATTTTTTTACATCTTAACCTTTGCTTCCTATTTTTATATAAACCAATCTGAAGAAAATCGGATATATTTTGTTTTATTAAATGGCCTTGATACGATTATGGTAGATTGTTGAATGTTTAGACCGTCTCCTATGAATAGCAATGATGCACATTCTGGATAGTTGTACTGCAAACGTCAATGCAGTTCTGTACTTTTAGAGTTTGACGATGAGTAGTGGAAGTGCACGTACTCAAGGCAGGTTGAGAAGTTATGGACTGTGGAATGAAAGTGGTATGATTAACCTCTGTTTTTGAAACCTATGGTATGGTTCACACCTTTATTATCATAGTAATACTTAAAAGATGATATTTTTTAGGGATTTTATGGTAATGATAACCGTTAACATTTAATAAATATCCTTTTTTTTATAGATAAGTCAAAAAATAACTTATCATTACTGATACATTGGTATATTAAAGATTGGTGTACGGATAATCTGGTAATCGTTATATTGGTATGGTATTGGTAAATTATCGTTTGTTTAAAAAAGATAAGTCAAATGAGAAACAGTGTTTTGTATTCAATATTATTTCAATGTAGACATGTATTTACAACCTGTATTTATACCGATCTTAGCTTGAATATAACTTAAATGTTACTCACATATATATAAATGTCCTTTGTGGATTATACAAACAGATACACATAATAAACTCTATAAGATCGGTGAGCTTCTGCAACAAAGACATATTCAGTCATAATATTCAATAAGTCTTCCAATATTAAGGGTAATATTCTGAAAGGCACTTAATGTTCATGTTTTACAAGATGAGACGTCAATTATAGATGTGTCTAAGATTTAAACTTTTAATAGGTGTCTATAACCAAAGGGCTTTTAAATTGACAGACATATAGTTTACAAACTTGGGTTAATTTCAAACTTCAGTTGCTAACTGTAGCAGCTTATTTGTAAAGACTTTGAGCAAATAACCAAGGTAAAAAGCTATCTCTTGATATATTTTTCATCATTTTTTAGAATTATAAAAATTTAATGTATCCCAAATTTCAGCTCAGCAGCGATGGAACTAGTTTTTGCCTTTGAATTTTCATTTGAAATCGTGATTCAAAGAAAAGAAAGTAGAGAAGCATGGTAAAGAGTGGACCTTGTTGTCATTGTGGTGTCACAAGTGAGCTCATGTTATTATTTATGTATTAACAAAAATTAATTATTATTTTTAGGTTTTATTGAAGTAATGGATCTCTTATCTTACAAATTTTCATTCCTTTTAAAATTAACTTAGTTGTTAAGTTAAAGTTGTTGTAGATGAAGGAAGGCTTGTTGTTAGTCAATCGAAAGAAATTATTATTATAATATTGAGCTTGAAATATCAGCCTGAGCAAACCATGAACTTGTTTCTACCGAAAATGATCGATAACTATCTCCAATGTTGTTGAGTTGTGATCTTAATGTATGCATAGTTGAGTTGTGATTTCATGAAATGTAGCGTTAAATTGACTATGCAATTGTGTAATTGAAAAATCTAATAGTTCATTTTATAAGTTCGTATAATATCAGTATGCAAAGTCTACAATCAAAATGGTAACCCTGTTGTTATGTATCATGCTTAATCAAAAGCAGGTTTCTTATAATATAAGTGGATGATAGAATGCTTGCCCTTTTGTACTGCATCTTGGTGCTTTTGTTGATAATAACCTGCATTTACTAGTTTTGTAAACTATAGATGGTTTACACAAGAGTATATCCCATAAGCTTTATTTGTTTTGTTAAATTGTCACAAAAAAACCAAGCATCAATGTAATATAATACAAGTGATAATGATTGTCATCAAGCAACATTAAGGTTTAGTATTGAACCCTCCACTTTATAGAGATTACTAAATTAATTTTGATATCTATCTCCTTATGAGTTGTGGTTTGTTGGATAAACTATATGTAACTAAATCTTACATGTTTTCTTGACTCATGCGGTAGAGATGGTTAGGGTATGAAATGTTTGGTTTGAAGTCCTTAAAGATAATGTTTATCGTGATAAGTATTTTGTTGACATATGACGCTAGGCTTATTCTCTGTAATGTATCTTTGTGCCTGTAGTTTCTTATAATATATACACTTATAAGTCTTGTGAACTCTAAACAGAAGGTGATCCTTCACGAGCCTTTTGTTTTGTCATATGAAAGTAATTTCTTTTATCAGTTGTAAATAAAATTTATTGTAGCATTGACACTATGCAATAGGTACTCCTCTTTGGCGAAATGGACCACCCGCAATGCATGTGGTAGAAGATGGCGAACAAAGGGTACCTTAATCAACTCTACCCCAACACATGTTTATGAACAAATTGATCATGAGGATTTCAAGGTTTCTAGAGTCAAACACACTCAATACAAGCTTAAGGTGAAAAAGGCATCGAAAGTAAATCAACGGTATCATGCTGTAAGAGATGAATGCAAAATGCTTTATTTCGATTATAATTTCCAGAAAGCTTTAGAAGGAGATGCAAGCAAGCAGTCGAGCTCTGAGTCTGCATTATCATATTCTGAAAGTTGTGCTAATTTAGAAACTGCAGAAGCGAGTAATTTGACAGGTTTGATGCCTTATAATCTTTATGCATTGTTTCTAAAGTAAATGGCAAGCCTCTTCTGTAGTTAATGGCTTTATCTCAAGCATGTGTTAATTATAACGAATATTTCGTACATGCTTAAAAAGAAGCATGCTAGAAAACTAAAAGCTTTAGCATAAGCAAATCTTATATGCTTTATCACTTGTACTAATAAATTTTGTTATAAACAAGTGCCATAGTATGTTTATTGACCAAATCTTGTCTATGCCTTTAATGTGTTAGTTGGTATATTAAAACATACAGTGCTTAAACTCTTTTGTGAATGGTTGTTTGAGGAGTGTAGTAAGATGAAAATTGATCTAGTATTTGGTCTACATATATTTGTAAATCCTTCCTAAAAAATATACTGATAAGTAGATCAAAATTACACACTGACACTTTTCGCTAAGCTATAAACTGTAAAGAGACACGATAATACTTTGTTGTCTTATCAAATAGTAATGTCTTTAATAGCTATAAATTGTTTGAGGAGGTATTTCATTTTTAGTTGGCTTGGTTGATGATCCAAACTATTGTCGGTCATTCCTCTCAACTTCCTTCACATAAGTTAATTATGTCCTTTTGCGTTATTGTTTAAAATTTTGATTTTTATATTGATGAATTAGTTTATTATTTTTGCAGATTTTTTCTATGGATTTAGTTGATGAATCAATAAACCTATTGTTGAAGCTGACCATGACTTGGCTAAACTTCATATTACTATTTACAAGTACAATTTTTCTTCCACTTCGAAAAATTCAAGTTGAATTAACATTTCAGCAAACTCATTATAAATGTATGTTAACCATAAAACTGCAATTTCTATTCTTATACGGCAACGTTAGAGCTAAATGTTTGCACTGCAAAGAATGGCGATGATTTGCTAAGATTTTCTCTCTTTGGTGGCTACTTATCAGTTGTGGGGTTACAGGTATGTCATTAGGAACTATTTTCATTTGGAAAAAGGTACTTCGAATTAACCACATTCATTTTAATCTTTTGTACAATATTATGACAATACTGTTTGGGTTAGTTGTTTTTCAAGTAGTATATATCCTATATAATCCACAACTGATTATATGTTCAGTCCAGGTTACATTTCAAATGCCTCATTACCCAATATATTAAAAAAAAATCAACTCACAAATGTGTGTGTTTTCTATTTGACTCATTGTTATAATGTAATCAGTTTATTTACACAGCTGTTACTAACATCATATAGGTTGCAAGCAATGGGATGATCGCCAGTTATATCACATAAGATGAGTTATATCATATGGATGAGGATGACGGAGCTCTGCAATCAAAAAGCATACTAAAAGATGAAGAAATAGACTAAGGCTCATTTTTTAGTGGATAGGTGTTTTTTTACCGTTTCCTTTTGTTTGTTCTTCCTCATTACCTAATTTCTTTCTTTTAAAAAAATCATTATACAAATATGTGTTCACTCTCCATTTATGTGTCTAAATAAGTATTTCAACTGTACAACAATATACATATGCACTGACAATCACATATCCTTACTAAATGATCATTTTCCCATTTCAGTCTCATTTTGTACTTACATTAGTATTGTTCTTTAAATTTCAGTTCTACTTTACTGTATATATTTTTCACACCGATTATATTACAAATTACCTAACTTCACTCCTTTCCTACAAAAATTTGCAATGTATGCTTTTACTATATGCGTCCTGAATCTTTTACTATTGAAGATTATTGGACTGTTACTAATTTTCAGTTGTCATAATATTATGTCTTCTATTGACTATTGAGGCAAAAATATTCGCACGTCTAACCCATCTATAACTCATGCTCATAATTCCATTTATTTTTTGTTGTTGCAAATATTTTCCTGTCTAGCTGTGAAAAAGAAGGGATATATAATTATTTAAATTGAAATATACAAAAATTGAACTAAGCATTGAGATGAACAATTTACAAAATGAAGTAAACTGTTTTTTTTTTTTTTTTTTTTTGCGACAAAAATTAAAACAACGAACTAAAATCAACACAAACAGGAACTGAAATAAAATGGTTAATGCACAATGCAATAATGCACATAAAACAGTTTCTGAACCAATGCAAAACTGAAAACGTATGGAAATGCAGTTTTTTTTCTTTTTTTTAAAAGAGAAAGAAGAATTGAAATAAGAAACATATGCAAATACAAATGCAACAACAAACTAGAAAACACAATTAAATTCACACAAATGAAATGGACAATTTTTTTATAGATGAAACAAAGCAAAACAAAACAAACACATAAGAACAGACAAACTAAATTGACCACACTTTTTTTTGAGTAAAAGAGAAGAGAGAAGGGGTAAAACAACTAAAAAAATGCACAAATGATCACAAGTGAACCAAAACAAGCTAACAAAACACAAAATGCGAAACACACAAACAAAGCTAACACAAATGAACAAAACAAAATACACACAATATATTGGATTTTTGTGGAGAAGAATTAACTTTATATCCACTTATCATGGCTTTTTAGAAACACAAACCACTCATTTGAAACGGTACTGAATTATGAGCAGGTATATTGGATAATAAATAGCAACAAACAATGTTTTATATGGAAATACAAATATAATTTATGGTTAATATCTTAAATTATGGCATCAGAATTAAAGTATATATTAAAAATTATTGTTCCTTATGTAAATAAAAAATGTTTTGTTTGCACACATAATGATAATATATGGCTAATATTTGGGATAACGGTATCAAAAATGGTTCGTTATCAAGCAATTTGCGATTGTTGTTTTTCCTTTTAATACACGGTTTCTTGTCTTTAATAGGCATTAAATAATTCATAATTTACACCTTATAAATATGGTTTCTTGTTGTGTTTTCTGATTACTATAAATTCTCATATGACATGTCAAACTTATATGTAACGATCGTGAATTTCGCTCGATCCTAATCAGTTGCTAAACCGACCAAGACCGTTCGAAACCCGTGATTGTTTTGAGAACACAACAAATCAGAACGCAAACAGAAGAACATTTCATTGTATATTACAAAAATTCCATCAGAATACATGAACATACATAGTATAAATCAATATTACACATTCAATAAATATCAGAGATTTACAAATTACAATGCAGCGAAAAAATAATACAAAGCACAACTGAAAAGAATATACGGATACAGAGCTTTCCGGATATCGTTCCAGCTGTAAATCAGGATCCTGTGAATATAAATCTGCAAAACCAAAACTACTAGCTACCCGTGTCAAAATAAGGGCACCCAGAGTTTAGGTTAAAACAATAAACTCCAGGTCAGTCATGGGACTGGTGTGAGAACTAAAACAGTTATTAATCTTTATTTTAAAGTTAGGTAAATCAAGGGACCACGCCGTATAACACGGAAAGGGTTTCCTCCCAAGAACACCAGTGCATAAAACAACAGCGCAATGCTAAATAAAGAATAATGAAGCGATTATAAAACCCAGGTCCCATCACACAATGCAACACAAGCTGGAGGATAGGGTTTTTACCTTATAATAGCCAAGAATGCTTGATACGCTAAATTTCATCTTTTATTATTACTATAAGTGTAAAGTATCAAAACAATTTCAATCATAAGTATCAATCATAGACGGCATAAGTGCCCCATCCCACTATGTCGCCATACTAGGCTCTACAATCAAAACCGCAAAGTCACGTATTGGAAGCTGGATTTCCATCTGTGAACCGAGGCAAGGGATCGTCCTCCATCGTATTCAAGATGCTCTAGGCCGTGTCTCAGGCAAGCGCGCAGACAAGCCTTTAGATCGTCAGGGCCGGTCCACCGATGTGGATTAAAATGCCTGAACACTACGTTTCCCCACCCTATGGGGTGTCAATGAGTCCAATGACTCCATCGGCTCCACACAGTCACCGATATATCCGAGGCGCCTCGCAACAGCAACAACCACATAAGTCAAACTCGTCAGGGCATGTAAAACCACTGACGCCACTTCTAGCTAGAAGGAAACGCATGCCCTCCTTGAGGTCTTTCTCTCGTTTCTGGTTCACAACCGGGGTGTGAGGCTATCGAATCAACGTTACACAAAGCTATGCCACACAGGCGGTGCTTTGATCATCAACCACAAGACTTTGCTTTTCAACAGAAGCCTTGATCAATTGCCACTTAGCCATGCCACACAAGAAATTCACTCCATGCGATTGATATCCATCAATATATAACCCCTGAGCTCGTACGTCTTAGAGAAGGGCGTTAAGAAAGAGAATAAATTCTCCGCCGCCAAACAGATAAATATTTAATAGAAATCAATCACACAGAATAAAATCCAATGTCAGACACACAGTCCATTTACAAGTTCGTTCTAGGTCTGAACGAAACCGGAGGCACCTGTAACCTCGCATATCCATCGATCTCTAAGTACGTCTGGATGATCACCAACTGATTCCCTCCTCTTGGGTGTAAGGCCCAATCAAGATCATCAGTAATCACCCAAACGACGTGAAGACCTCCGGTCTTCGACCACCGTCTTCATCCTCGACACCACGTCGAATCAGTTATTCAAAATGGGATAAACCTGGTCTTTCTGAATAACTCGCGTATATAATAAACAAGTGTTACACAAACACAACATACGCCTCATTCCAATTCAAAATATTATTTTATTCAAATATTCTTATACTTGGGAAAGGTTCCCGTTAATTTTATCAAAGATAAATTCTTTAAATTTATTCTTTAATCTTCTTTTGAATATCAATTCAAACTAGTCGGGATTAGCGAACCACATCGCAGTAATCATTTATTTTATTTCCCAATCCCAACCTATTCATCCCATGAAGTAAAACTGGTCATACTTCATATCTAACACCACGGTGTTATCGGTAAATTTAATTACCATTTCATGTTCAAATCTAATTAAAGATTTAACTATCGCCTGGAGCAAAACTGGTGATACTCCATTCTTGATCACTTCAATCTAATTAAAGATTCATTAAAACTCCACTTTGTTTTAATCTTCCCAAAAATCAATATTAATGATGATTTAACTTGGGAAATCACATTCTGTCTTTAACTGGGTTAAAGAACCAATGTCATCTAAAACACGGTTCACGATAAACCCAAAATCACATTCCATTAATTATCGGGTTAAAGAACAAGTGTTATTTAAAATACCGTTCATGATAAACCCAAAAATCAATTCCAACTCAATTCCAATTAAATACCATTTAATTGGTACACTTCATTAAATCTAAATAAAAAGATTTAATCTTTTTCTCAACTGGGTTTAAAGATAGTGTTAATGAAGACACCATTCACGACAAACCCAAATCACATTTGATATTAAATACAAGGCTTTAAATAGAAAATATATCGGCTTATATTCAATATCAAATTCTACGACCAACAAATATCGTATTAGAAATAACGATATAAATATCCTTCAAATTCCCATAACAATATCTGTATCATCGCGAAATCCAACATCGAAATATTCCAAAGACAATTTCGATTCAAATCCATTCCAATTCAATTATTGGAAATTCTGGTTACTTTTAAAACCCTTTCAAATCCACTTTATTTATTTTAAAAATAAATAGAATTATAATTCTAGTTCAAAACTAGTTCATTTCGATAAAAATCTATTTTTATCTTTTCAAATATGGAATTTTTTATCCCAATTCTTCACAAATCATTTCTTATGATTTTACGCAAATTATTATTATTTTTAATAATTTTATCAAGGCCCATACAGTCGATTTCCATCAACGGCCATCGAACTGCACTTACAGCGACCTTTTCCAAATTTGATTTGGACATAATTCCAAATCCAACCGTTAGATTTCTAATTTCGAATATTTGTTAGAAAGCTCTTTTCGATATGAACCCAACGGTTCTGGTTTTAGGAGAATCCGACGGTCGGATCTCCCGTAATATCCATTCGATGTAAATGGTCGAAATTCGCGAATTGCCGCGGCGCGGCGCGTTCTATTAAGGCCATTCTATATATATAATATATATTATATATATTTCGTCGATTTCCTTTCAAAACTTATTTTATAAATCGTTTTAAATTCATTTTCGAAACGATTTCAACTTCATATTCAATTTCTAACCAAAATTGAATATTCCATATCATCGATATATATATAAATGATAATATTTTCAAAACGTTATATTTAGAAATCACTTCCTTTTCTATATTCATTATAAAAATGAATAAAATCGATATAAATATCATTCACGTCAAAATGGCGTCAATCTAATCAACACGGCTTTATATATTTCAGTAACTTCGTTATTCTATTCAACAAATGAATATTTTCTTCAACACATGAATATTTATTTTTCTATTCAACACATGAATATATATTTTACTATTCAACACATGAATATATATTTTATTTCAACACATGAAATTATTTTATTTCAGCACATGAAATTATTTTTCTATTCCACACATGAATATTTATTTTACTATTCAACACTTGAATATATATTTTATTTCAACACATGAAATTATTTTATTTCAACACATAAAATTATTTTTCTATTCCATACATGAATATTTATTTTACTATTCAACACATGAATATATTTTACTATTCAACACATGAATATATATTTCTTATTTTCCAAATTGGAATGAGGCCCAATCATTTACCATATAACGTTTATTATATGGATTCCCTACAATGCATGTATATAACAGCAACGATAAATCATCAACCATCATCCAGAGTGCACCCCACAACTGCATAAGCATTAAATATAAATAATTAACACTTACACAGTCTGTTAACCCATCGATTGACATACAACTAAACAATCGGGATTAGCGTACGTCAGATATCATCCCAATACCCGTGTGGGATTTCAAATCAAGAAACACAGATTTTTATTTGTGCAGTTGGGCGATGTGTAAAATTTATCGTCCCAATCCATATCAGTCAAATCGGTGTATATAAACAAATCGTCCGATTTGTTTATAAATATTTATTTTATATACACGTTAAAAATTATATTTTTAACTATAAAATATTTTCCACTATAAAATATTTTATTTCATTCCACATCACACAATCAAATTTCACAACACAGCAATCAAACAAACAAGTCATCCATGGTCTGTGGACGACGGGTGTCGGGTGCTGCTAAGCACCGTCTGCATCCTAGTATATATTTCAACTAGAAAATAAAATAAAAGTGAGGAGTTCTCACCGATTAGCTAAACCAAACACCGCAACTCTTCATATGTAGAAATCTTCGTCGTGCTCGCCTTTTGTCACTTTCGTTGCCCGTAGCCACTACATATATAAAAATCACATTTTTATATTGTTGCTATGTATATAAAAATTCTATTTTCATACCGCTACTATATAGATAAAAATTTTATTTTTATACCGCCACATATAATAAAGATTATATTTTTGATACTTCTATAATATAAAAATCATATTTTTAATCTTTCTATCATATAAAAATTATATTTTTACTTTGCTACATACATGGAAAAATTATATTTTTCTTCGCTACTTCACACGATTAAAAATCCCACCTTTTCACGATTAAAAATCGAATCTTTTTAATGATAAAAATCTAATCTTTCGTATGTTAAAAATCATAGCTTCCAACAATAAAAATCCCATCTTTTCTATAATAAAAATATAATTTTTCTATGTTATAAAAATCAAAATTACTTAAAAGGAAATTAAAATGAAAATAAATATAAACAAGAAGACTTACTGTTGGATTTTCGAGAGGGGGGCGTTTTCTTGCGAATCGAAGTGAAGAGGAGGGCAAGGGGTATCGGTTGTTCTCGTTTGGGCTTGGTCTTCTCGTTTGGAAGAGTGGAGGAGGGAGGAGTAACGGCGACGGAGGGGGAAGGTAATGGCTGGAGGGGGGTTGCGCGCAGGGGGGGCGCGAGGTGGTGGTTGCGACGGTTCTGGGGGGGGCTTCAACGCAACGGAGAAAGGAGGGGAAGGAGGGAGGAGAAGGAGGAGGGGGAAGAAGGCTAGGCACGACGGCTCCCCTCTGGCAGGTGGCGGCGGCTGCGTCGCCTCCCTCTTCTCTTTTTTTTTATTTAATCTGATTTGGTTTGAAGAAGGGTGGGGTTGAACGGTATAGGGAGGGGAGAGGGAGTTTATTATTTTATTTATTTTATATTTAATTACCCCCAAAAAGCAACTTTTTATTTCGAACTCGAAATCGAACCCACCGACTGTTGTCATAGCTACTTACCTCATTCCGAACACAATGGGATATGTACCGTGAGCTGATTCGATCATTTCGATCAGTTTCCGTCAAAATCAAAATATAACTCTATATATTGAATTCGAACGCACATTTCAATTTACCGGGAACACATACAGTCTCTAAAAATTCCCAAAAAATATTTTCTAGCTTCGTATTGACGATACGGCCCTAACAAAACTAATTTCGTCAAATTCCGAGACCGTTTGAAAAATAGCCATTTTCCAGTCGATTAAAATCAACTAAAACTGGTCAAATGCGTTTTCCTTTGCCACGCTCACATATTGATTTGAAAAATTACGAATTTTGGAATCTAGCAATAATTTGACGTCCCGGATCAAACAAAAGTGGTTTCGTCGAAAACCGAGGTCGTTTGCAAAATTCCCATTTTTAAGGGCCAGAATTCCATAGCGACTATTCTGAATTTTCAACTGGGCATAACTTTTGATTCCCGCTATGAAATTTCAATTTTTCAGATTCGTTGGAGAGATATTCTCAATTAGATTCAAATATTTTTGGTTTCGCTAAAATCCGGTTTATTTTGAATCCTGTACATTCATTTGAACTTTGAAATCGAAATTTCAAACTACCATGCCATTTTCAATTCCTTTTATAATTATAAAATAAATAAATATATTCTAACGACGATTCGAATAAATATATACATTCTAATTCTATTCAAAATAAATTTCTCGTCGTTAATATTTAAAATAAATAATTTTAAATAATCAAAATTCGCTAAAATTGCCAAAATAAAATTTTTAAATTGGCTCGGATTTCCGGGTTATTACAATCTCCCCCACTTAAAACTTTTCGTCCCCGAAAAGGAACGAAGCCGAAAGTTGTTTCACAAATCAACTCAACTTTCATTATTTTCTTTACGGCTTCAGTTCTTCAACTTTTAAGTTTCTAATGACTTTTCAAATTTTTCAAAAATTTGGCTAACACCCTAAATTTTCGAAAAAATTCGCCATAACCTCCCCTGCACCGGGGACTTCGGGATATTTCATATAGCCACCTATGGCCTTCTTCAATCCAAAAGAAAAGGAAAAAGCCAAGCGGCTAGCCAATCGGCTCATAAAATCATCCAAAACCCAAGAAATACAATAAACATGTACCTATTTGTCGGGCAAGCAATTTTATTCCTATTCTCTAGCCACCTTGCTATAACCTGTTCAATAGATATACATATACATGTATGCGAATTGTAATAATTTTCAATACAACTCACTTTTTGATACAATTTGGCTAAAGGTTCAACATTTAATTAATCGAAGAATAATCAAACAACACAACCATCAATCAATTAGTTGATTAGCTTTTCAAATTCATAATTTTGATACATAGTCAAAAATCAGATTTTTGATGCCAAATCACTACAATAAGCCCTGTCTAGTTTCGGTTCTTATACATATAAATATCACACCTTAGAAACTCGAATACCAATTCTGATGATGTTCGAACTATCATCAGAATCATCTCCGGGCGACTAGAGTGTGATTCTATATCTATCCAGTATATTAAAACTTCGAATACACGTTTACAAGGCGTATATGCAAAATCTTTATATATTGGATTGTCCAAATTAATTTAAAATAAATATTCAAATACGTATAAAATGATTTAAATTCCAAAACATAACTTGTTTTCATTTTAAAAATACACACTTTACACTCGTTCTAGGATACTACTGATCCCATCTCTAACGAGTCATTCCCATTGGATATTACTAATCCAATCTCTGATGAATTCTTTCGTTTGGTTCTAACGTGTCTTGTTCTCCGAGCACTATAACCAAAGCTCTGATACCAAGCTGTAACGATCGTGAATTTCGCTCGATCCTAATCGGTCGCTAAACCGACCAAGACCGTTCGAAACCCCTGATTGTTTTGAGAACATGACAAATCCGAACGCAAACAGAAGAACATTTCATTGTATATTACAAAAATTCCATCAGAATACATGAATATACAGAGTATAAATCAACATTACACATTCAATAAATATCAGAGATTTACAAATTACAATGCAGTGGAAAAATAATACAAATCACAACTGAAAAGAATATACGGATACAGAGCTTTCCGGATATCGTTCCAGCTGTAAATCAGGATCCTGTGAATATAAATCTGCAAAACCAAAACTACTAGCTGCCCATGTCAAAATAAGGGCACCCAGAGTTTAGGTTAAAACAATAAACTCCAGGTCAGTTATAGGACTGGTGCGAGAACTAAAAAAGTTATTAATCTTTATTTTAAAGTTAGGTAAATCAAGGGACCACGCCGTATAACACGGAACGGGTTTCCTCCCAAGAACACCAGTGCATAAAACAATAGCGCAATGCTTCATAAAGAACAACGAAGCTATTATAAGACCCAGGTACCATCACACAATGCAACACAAGTCGGAGGATAGGGTTTTTACCTTATAATAGCCAAGAATGCTTGATACGCTAAATTTCATCTTTTATTATTACTATAAGTGTATAGTATCAAAACAATTTCAATCATAAGTATCAATCATAGACGGCATAAGTGACCCATCCCACTATGTCGCCATACTAGGCTCTACAATCAAAAACGCAAAGTCACGTATTGGAAGCTGGATTTCCATTTGTGAACCGAGGCAAGGGATCGTCCTCCATCGAATTCGAGACGCTCTAGCCCGTGTCTCAGGCAAGCGCGCAGACAAGCCTTTAGATCGTCAGGGCCGGTCCACCGATGTGGATTAAAATGCCTGAACACTATGTTTCACCACCCTATGGGGTGTCAATGAGTCCAATGACTCCATCGGCTCCACACAGTCACCGATATATCCGAGGCGCCTCGCAACAGCAACAACCACATAAGTCAAACTCGTCAGGGCATGTAAAACCACTGACGCCACTTCTAGCTAGAAGGAAACGCATGCCTTCCCTGAGGTCCTTCTCCCGTTTCTGGTTCACAACTGGGGTGTGAGGCTCGCGAATCAACGTTACACAAAGCTATGCCACACAGGCGGTGCTTTGATCATCAACCACAAGACTTTGCTTTTCAACAGAAGCCTTGATCAATTGCCACTTAGGCATGCCACACAGGCAATTCACTCAATGCGATTGATATCCATCAATATATAACCCCTGAGCTCGTACGTCTCAGAGAAGGGCTTTAAGCAAGAAAATAAATTATCCACCGCCAAATAGATATATATTTAATAGAAATCAATCACACAGAATAAAATCCAATGTCAGACACACAATCCATTTACAAGTTCGTTCTGGGTCTGAACGAAACCGGAGGCACCTGGTACCTCGCATATCCATCGATCTCCAAGTACGTCTGGACGATCACCAACTGATTCCCTCCTCTTGGGTGTACAGCCCAATCAAGATCATCAGTAATCACCTAAATGACATGAAGACCTCCGGTCTTCGACTACCGTCTTCATCCTCGACACCACGTCGAATCGGTTATTCAGAATGGGATAAACCCGGTCTTTCTGAATAACTCGCATATATAATAAACAAGTGTTACACAAACATAACATACGCCTCATTCCAATTCAGAATATTCTTATACTTGGGAAAGGTTCCCATTAATTTTATCAAAGATAAATTCTTTAAATTTATTCTTTAATCTTCTTTTGAATATCAATTCAAACTAGTCGGGATTAGCGAACCACACCGCAGTAATCATTTATTTTATTTCCCAATCCCAACCTATTCATCCCATGAAGTAAAACTGGTCATACTTCATATCTAACACCACGAAGTTATCGGTAAATTTAATTACCATTTCACGTTCAAATCTAATTAAAGATTTAACTATCGCCTGGAGCAAAACTGGTGATACTCCATTCTCGATCATTTCAATCTAATTAAAGATTCATTAAAACTCCACTTGGTTTTAATCTTCCCAAAAATCAATATTAATGATGATTTAACTTGGGAAATCACATCCTGTCTTTAACTGGGTTAAAGAACCAATGTTATCTAAAACACGGTTCACGATAAACCCAAAATCACATTCCATTAATTATCGGGTTAAAGAACAAGTGTTATTTAAAACACCATTCACGATAAACCCAAAAATCAATTCTAACTCAATTCCATTTAAATACCATTTAATTGGTACACTTCATTAAATCTAAATAAAAAGATTTAATCTTTTTCTCAACTGGGTTTGAGGACAGTGTTAATGAAGACACCATTGACGACAACCCCAAATCACATTTGATATTAAATACAAGGCTCTGAATAGAAAATATATCGGCTTATATTCAATATCAAATTCTACGAACAACAAATATCGTATTGGAAATAACGATTTAAATATCTTTCAAATTCCCATAACAATACTTGTATCATCGCGAAATCCAACATCGAAATATTCCAAAGACAATTTCGATTCAAATCCATTCCAATTCAATTATTGGAAATTCTGGTTACATTTAAAACCCTTTCAAAAGCACTTTATTTATTTTAAAAATAAATAGAATTATAATTCTAGTTCAAAACTAGTTCATTTCGATAAAAATCTATTTTTATCCTTTCAAATATGGAATTTTTCATCCCAATTCTTCACAAATCATTTCTTATGATTTTACACAAATTATTATTATTTTTAATAATTTTACCAAGGCCCGTACAGTCGATTTCCATCAACGGCCATCGAACTGCACTTACAGCGACCTTTTTCAAATTTGATTTGGACATAATTTCAAATCCAACCGTTAGATTCCTAATTTCTAATATTCGTTAGAAATCTCTTTTTGATACGAACCCAACAGTTCCGGTTTTAGGAGAATCTGACGGTCGGG
Source organism: Allium sativum (assembly GCA_030737875.1). Classification (NCBI taxonomy): domain Eukaryota; kingdom Viridiplantae; phylum Streptophyta; class Magnoliopsida; order Asparagales; family Amaryllidaceae; genus Allium; species Allium sativum. The sequence goes on from CM060925.1 coordinate 323,503,799, forward strand.
TCTCCCGTAATATCCATTCGAAGTCAATGGTCGAAATTCACGAACTGCCGCGGTGCGGCGCATTCTATTCAGGCCATTCTATATATATTATATATATATTTCATCAATTTCCTTTCAAAACGTATTTTATAAATCGTTTTAAATTTGTTTTCGAAATGATTTCAACTTCATATTCAATTTCTAATCAAATTTGAATATTCCATATCATCGATATATATAAATGATAATATTTTCAAAACGTTATATTTTGAATTCACTTTCTTTTCTATATTCATTATAAAAATGAATAAAATCAATATAAATATCGTTCACGTCAAAATGGCATCAATCTAATCAACACGGCTTTATATATTTCAATAACTTCGTTATTCTATTCAACAAATGAATATTTTCTTCAACACATGAATATTTATTTTTCTATTGAACACATGAATATATATTTTACTATTCAACACATGAATATATATTTTATTTCAACACATGAAATTATTTTTCTATTCCACACATGAATATTTATTTTACTATTCAACACATGAATATATATTTTATTTCAACACATGAAATTATTTTTCTATTCCACACATGAATATTTATTTTACTATTCAACACATGAATATATATTTTACTATTCAACACATGAATATATATTTCTTATTTTCCAAATTGAAATGAGGCCCAATCAATTACATATAATGTTTATTATATGGATTCCCTACAACACATGTATATAACAGCAACGATAAATCATCAACCGTCATCCAGACTGCACCACACAACTGCATAAGCATTAAATATAAATAATTAACGCTTACACAGTCTGTCAACCCATCGATTGACATACAACTAAACAATCGGGATTAGTGTACGTCAAATATTATCCCAATACCCGTGTGGGGTTTCAAATCAACAAACATAAATTTTTATTTGTGTAGTTGGACGATGTGTAAAATTTATTGTCCCAATCCATATCAGTCAAATCGGTGTATATAAACAAATCGTCCGATTTGTTTATAAATATTTATTTTATATTCACGTTAAAAATTATATTTTTAACTATAAAATATTTTCCACTATAAAATATTTTATTTCATTCCACATCACACAATCAAATTTCACAACACAGCAATCAAACAAACAAGTCATCCATGGTCTGTGGACGACGGGTGTCGGGTGCTGCTAAGCACCGTCTGCATCCTAGTATATATTTCAACTAGAAAATAAAATAAAAGTGAGGAGTTCTCACCGATTAGCTAAACCAAACACCGCGACTCTTCATATGTAGAAATCTTCGTCGTGCTCGCCTTTTGTCACTTTCGTTGCCCGTAGCCACTGCATATATAAAAATCACATTTTTATATTATTGCTATGTATATAAAAATTCTATTTTTATACCGCTACTATATAGATAAAAATTCTATTTTTATACCGCCACATATAATAAAGATTATATTTTTAATACTTCTATAATATAAAAATCATATTTTTAATCTTCCTATCATATAAAAATTATATTTTTACTTTGCTACATACATGGATAAATTATATTTTTCTTCGCTACTTCATACGATTAAAAATCCCACCTTTTCACGATTAAAAATCGAATCTTTTTAATGATAAAAATCTAATCTTTCGTATGTTAAAAATCATAGCTTTCAATAATAAAAATCCCATCTTTACTATAATAAAAATCTAATTTTTCTATGTTATAAAAATCGAAATTACTTAAAAGAAAATTAAAATGAAAATAAATATAAACAAGAAGACTTACAGTTGGATTTTCGAGAGGGGGGCGTTTTCTTGCGAATCGAAGTGAAGAGGAGGGCAAGGGGTGGCGGTTGTTCTCGTTTGGGCTTGGTCTTCTCGTTTGGAAGAGTGGAGGAGGGAGGAGTAACGGCGTCGGAGGGGGAAGGAGATGGCTGGAGGGGGGTTGCGCGCGGGGGAGGGGGGGAGGTGGTGGTTGCGTCGGTTCTGGGGGGGGGGGGGGGGGGGCTTCAACGCAACGGAGAAAGGAGGGGAAGGAGGGAGGAGAAGGAGGAGGGGGAAGAAGGCTAGGCGTGGCGGCTCCCTTCTGGCAGGTGGCGGCGGCTGCGTCGCCTCCCTCTTTTTTTTCATTTAATATAATTTGGTTTGAAGAAGGTGGGGGGCTAAATGGTATAGGGCGGAGAGAGGGGGTTTATTATTTTATTTATTTTATATTTAATTACCCCAAAAAGCAACTTTTTATTTCGAACTCGAAATCGAACCCACCGACTGTCGTCCATAGCTAATTACCCCCATTCCGAACACAATGGGATATGTATCGTGAGCTGATTCGATCGTTTCGATCGGTTTCCGTCATAATCAAAATATAACTCTATATATTGAATTTGAACGCACGTTTCAATTTACCGGGAACACATACAGTCTCTAAAATTCCCAAAAAATATTTTCAAACTTCGTATTGACGATACGGCCCTAACAAAACTAATTTCGTCAAATTCCGAGACCGTTTGAAAAATGGCCATTTTCCAGTCGATTAAAATCAACTGAAACTGGTCAAACGCGTTTTCCTTTGCCACGCTCACATATTGATTTGAAAAATTACGAATTTTGGAATTTAGCAATAATTTGACGTTCCGGATCCAACAAAAGTGGTTTCGTCGAAAACCGAGGTCGTTTGCAAAATTCCCATTTTTAAGGGCTAGAATTCCGTAGCGACTATTCTGAATTTTCAACTGGGCATAACTTTTGATTCCCGCTATGAAATTTCAATTTTTCGGATTCATTGGAGAGATATTCTCAATTAGATTCAAATATTTTGCTTTCGCTAAAATCTGGTTTATTTTGAATCCTGTACATTCATTTGAACTTTGAAATCGAAATTTCAAACTACCGCGCCATTTTCAATTCCTTTTATGATTATCAGATAAATATTTATATTCTAACGATGATTCGAAAAAATATATACGTTCTAATTCTATTCAAAATAAATTTCTCATCGTTATTATTTAAAATAAATCATTTTAAATAATCAAAATTCGCTAAAATTGCCAAAATAAAAATTTTAAATTGGCTCGGATTTCCGGGTTATTACATTATATTTGGTAAAATGTTTTTTTGATTAATTTTAGGATATACAATTTCTATTGGAAATTATTTGCTAGAGTGAAATTTGTTTCATCCCTAGCTTATTTAATTTATTAATTTTTTGATGATAAAACCATGTATTGATAAGAATGAATTATAATGTATAATTTTATACCCAAAAGGTTTAAAGACACTTAAAAAATCATGCGTTTCAAATTAGTACAACTTGAATGGTCTAGACATTCTTTTAGAATTACAACAGCAGCGAATTGTAATATGTTAGATGATTCTTTAATAGAATGGGATATCAAATAAATTTAACATGAAACTTTAAAAATCTAATATCCTATCAATGGAACACAATTTTTATTCAGTAATAAAGGCAGGCCTAGTATACAAGGTTCCAGTTACATAAGATTCTATAATATTTTAATTGTCTAGTGGAAACATAATGGTTTATCACTATAATAAGGAGCAGTTTCTGGTTTTAGTCTAGGATATAATTAGGAAGTTTACGGTTCAAATTTGAGTCCATATATAATATAATTTCAATATATAATATAATTTTCTAGTAGGTAGTGAATATGAATTTATTTCTTAAGATAGTATGATACATATTTGTAGTAAGCTCCATGATAATGCAATTATCTTATATTCATGATTCAAACCTTAATGAAGATTAGTACAATGAATGACTCAGAATATCTTATAGGATAGTGTTCTCTCCCTCTCACTTCTTTCTTTTTATTTTATACATGCTTGCATTTGTTAGCATTAGAACTAGCATGCAGGATAGCATGTACATTTATCTGAGAACCTTGCTACTTTCACTAGGACAATGTTCTTATTACATTTAAATGTATTTTTATTACAACACAATGAGTTATTATTAATGCTACTTTCACTAGGACAATGTTCTACAGAGATGAAAAATTACTTCACACTAACTCTCAGTATACCCATTGACTTTGCAGATGATGGTGTGCCCATGCGGGGGACATGTATCACCTTGAAGTGTATATGTGAAGAAGAATAGTATATGCGGGAGACATGTATCACCTTTAAGAAGTTTCTAACTAGTTTTAATTTTAACGGTGGGGTATGCATTTTAAAGTACTGTGAAAATTGGAATGAAGTTAATTTGGTAGATCATATGTACGTTAAGACCGAATTTAGAAGAAATGTGTTGAATCCTGTTTTGAAACTTACTATGCATGTTAATGACGGTGTACAACTCGGTATTTTAAACTTGTTATGTTTGCTATTTTAAATTTGGTATGTTAAACATGCTATTTGTTGTTCTAATGTTGTTATTGTATGTAGCCAACGCTAGTATATATGTATATTTGATATGAAATATAGGTATTTTATGGATGTAGCGTGTTATGTGTAGTTTGTCACGGTTATAACCGTGACAAATGTGACAGTAGCCAATGGAATCTTCGATAACGTAACGCTTATAACCATTGGTAAAATTTTAATACAACGCTTATAACCGTTATAATTCTGGAGTTTGTCGCATTTAAAACCGTTAGTAGCGAAAATACAATCATGTTTATAACTGTTAGTAGTGAAAATATAATCACTCTTATAACCATTAACATATACTAGTATTTGTCACGGTTATAACCTTGATAGCATGCATGATAAAAATCACCAACGCATGTTGGGTAAACGGTTATAACCATGAGTATTGTGCTTCCTCACGGTTATAAGCGTGACAAATGAGCCTTTCTGGTGTTAGGGTAGAAAGAAACTGCATTAATTCATTTCAAATGAATGATGCTACTTATGCTTCACATGTTGCAGGGAAAAAATGTCAAGAGATTACTCAAAGAGTTCGTTGGAATGATATACATATTCCTAGATAGGCATGTACATGTTCATGATCGTAAGCAAACTTAGAGCATGAACTGCATATTTATTCTAGTGAATTGATGATATTTATTCTCTTGTTATAGTATATGTATGATAGAGTAGAAATATGATTAGAAAATATTCTATTTGTGCAACGTCCCAAAAATTTGCGATCTTTGGCCATCGACATAAAACCCACGTCGATTATCCAAACATCGAAAATACCGGTAGTTAATGAAAGAAGTTAGAGGGTGAGAATAGATAAGATAGAAACTTAGAATAGAAGAAGAAAAATAACATCACAACATCAGAGTAAACACGAATCTCACAGCGTTACGAATAAATATATTTCATAACATAACTTTGAAATAAATCAGTATCTGTATACAATACCATTATTAGAGTATAACACATACAACACAACGGAAATAAACAATAGCTATATAATCCTGAAGCCTCTTGCTCCAGCTCTTCAAGTATCTGTAAATCCCGACTACTTGACTGCCCATACAAAATTGGGCACCCAAGAGTTTAGGGAAAACAAAACAAAATAAACTCTAGGTCAGTCATGTGACTGGTGTGAGTAAACTCAAATCATTTGTTTAACATTTAAAATCTCTTTAAAAGAAAGGAAAATCGTAAGACCGATCCACACATAAACACGAACGGTTTTAACCTTACGATAAACCAAATTATTCTTTATATCAAGTCTCTTCTGATATTACAATAATGTCTAAATACAAGTACTTAGCAATCTAGCATAAACGCTTTCATCTCACGTTCCACATATATAATATACAATCAAAACCGTGGGCTCTTATTGGGTAATGGATTTCCAACTATGAAAAGGTATGCATCCACCTTCTGATCAGTGTACTCTAGAAGCGATATACTGGAGTTCAACAAGAACATCTTGCAACTCGGCCACACATGACCGACCATTCATTTCTCTTGAATGTATCGAATATATTGCCACCCCTCGGTTAGTATTCCAACATAACCATTCCCGGGAGATACAGAATCGAAAGAAGTAACAAATGAATATTCTCTAGATGATGACAATATACCCTAATTGGGTGCTGCCCACTTAGCCATGCTGCCTGCCCGATTTCTGTCATTTCCCAGTTGACGAGGCTTGAGATTATAACGTATCTCTATACAGATCACGTCTTCATTTACTTTGAATGCCACATCATCATACCCGTCAAATCACAAATTGATTTCCCCAAAAATACCATGGGTATAAGCTAAGAGAAACGAATTCCTCCGCCAGCAAACGTAAATGCGTTTGACGAGATCAAATTACGTGATCTATTACATATACTCTGTCAGACATTCTTCCATACAGGTTGTCCTGGGACTGGACAAACTGAAGGCACTATTCAGTACACCCATCTTAGGCAATCTCTACCTAAGATTTATACAATATCCCTTGCACTTTACTCTATTTTCAATATATTCAGCATACTGGTTTGCAATGCTTATGCCAATACGGAGTGGTTCTTCGGATAATAATCCAACCGGTCTCTCCATATTAACAACGTAAAAATGGTCAAAAACTTTGATAGTCGGTGATTTAACTATCAAATGAAAACACGTGTGCAAACAACAATCTTATTTCCAATTGGAACAACCTCCTTGTTCAACCAATCCCGATGTTTGGATAGTCATGGGAGACTTTAACGCTATTCTAAAACCCAGTGAAAAACAAGGAGGTGTTACCGTTAGAGTTTCCCAGTTGTCAGAGTTCAATAGCTGCATTGTTGCATCGGGATTGGTTGAACCAGTCCACTGTGGCCTACACTATACATGGATAAGTGGTGAGAGTAAGAAGATTTCTTGTAAGCGTGATAGAGTACTCATCAATTCTGTGTGCATGAACAAATTCTCAGATCTGAAAGTAAATGTCTTGCCGTCATCGACAGTGACTACTGCCCTATACATGTTAGTTTAATTGATAGGAACACTGACGCTAAAGGAAAGCTTTTTTGTTATGCAAATCACTGGAAAATGATCAATGGGTATTATGAAGCGGTTGATAGTAAAAAAAATCATTGTCTTCATTGAGTCATTTGTTCCATTTCCTTAAATTGCAAAAATTAAGGAGTGGAATAAAACTCGTGTGAAAGAGAATGATCATATCAAAGTGCTTTAAGACAGAAATGCAGAGTTATTACTATTAATAGATGGTGGGGATAATAGCGATGAAATGTGGGGGCTATATCAACAATACAGAACTAAACTCAGTGAGGCTCTGAAGATCAAGGCGGTTGAATTAAAACAAAAAGCGAAGGAGAAGTGGATGACTGATGGCGATGAATGCACGAAAACTTTTTATACTAAAATGTTAGTTAGACGCAATTGATGAGAATTTAAAGCGTTAATTTTAAATTAACGTTACTTAATAATGGTATTAAGCGAAATTGATGAGATTTAAAATACGATTTCCCAGAATGAATGACGGAAAGGGTTAGAAAAAGGATTCCTTTAATTGAATTGGGTAAAGGATCGAGTAATAGGATTTGTAATAAAAATCCAGATAATGAAGCAAATAGTTTAAAGAAGTTAAAGTTTAAAAGTTGACGTTTTATTTATCATTTACTAAATCAATAAATTTAGTAATAACAGTATAATTTAAAAAGGAAATTTCAAAAATAAGAAGGTTTTATAAAACCGTAATTTAAATAAATAGTGAATGAGTATTTATTGGCATTAGAATGAATAGTGGTTTTTGAATTACAGTTCATATTTATCTTAAGATAAGAACGTTGTTGATCAAGGTCTGAGAGGTAATTAAATAACCCCAACTTGAACGACTTCAGGATTATCGAAGGATGATATGAGCTGTAATGATAAAGATGTTAGGAAGCGATTTATTATGAGAAATAATAATACGACGTTATTTGAGGATAGATGTAATGGGATTTCATTATAAAGGAAATAAAAGGATTTGAGGAAATATAGGTATTGATATTTCCAAAGTAACGGAAATAGAATGGCTAGAGAATACAAAATGATATTTTCATAATCAAGGTAATAAAAAGAAGTTATGAAAGTATAACGATATTTTTGAAGTAAAGAGATGAGTTTAGAGTGAGTTATTTTAAAAGGAAGCGATGATGATTGTTTTCAAAATAGCGAAACAAAACGAGATTTCTTAACTATTATTTTACGAATGATAAGTTGAATCGATTTTCCAATTATAAATAATAAGTAATGTTGCAGAAAATGATTTGAATGATAATTAAATGATAATTGGTTATGATTATAAGATATTTTTCTAAATATTAAATAGAAATGGTTTGAGAATATTTTGATATTAAAATAAGAAGTGAATATTGTGTTGAAAGTTTTAGAAGTTTTAATTAAACATTCATTAATTATTTCTTATTAAAAGGCCAAGTGTAGCTGTGTACTCAACCAGTAGATCCATTTTATTTGTTTATTTGATAGTTAAATAACCAACTATCAAAACTTGTGTAACGACCTGGCTTTTTGACCGCTCCAAGTCGGTAATTAAACCTACTCGAACCGTTCAAAACGACAGATTGTTATTGCTTATGTAGTTGAAATACAAATCATCACAAAATCATAGACACATAACACAAAATATCTCATAGCGGAAGAAAAATTTATGCAATAATACAAATCTTTAAACTTACATAATTTGAGTACAGAATATATATAGAAACAACGGAAGACTAAGAACCTTGCTAATACATGAATAGCTGACCGAAGTGGGGTAGCTACATGAGTGATAATAGATGTATGACTGGATCTTCAACAAATCCCAAGCTCTAATAGATATATTTCCAAGCTGTAATACTCGATCTGACCCAGGCATTTGCAAGGAATAAAACAAACAAATACTCGAGTTAGGACTAACATTCTCATATAAGTGAATTAACTCAACTTACATGTTTAAATGGAATGCATCCGTAACTTAAAGAATAGTTGCGATTCCCATCCCGTAAGGATCCATGAAACTAATACATATAGTATAATATGCTATTATACTAGTGTCTATTCAATAAAATAAATATATTAAAATAGTGCAAGCGGGATTACATTTTTTACCCTTACACCGTTTATAATAACGTAGTCTATACAATACCGTAAACCCACCGTAAACCGATGGCATCAGAGGGCACTCCATAGGTACGATACAAATCAAAATCGTAGGGCTCGATAAGGATAAATATGACAAGGCACTCGAGGCAATACCCAGGGTAGGATTCTACCAATTGCACTCCCGGACCGGTGGTAATGCATAGCAGCCACTACCGCCCACCTCAGAACACACTCCCATAATCAAAGGGTGCACCCAAATCAATCACAGTAATCATAGAGATGGTATCGAAGAAGCGTGTCCGATCAGAGGTGCTACCACAATTAGTCACGGTATAGCTCCTGTTTTAGTCATTTTAATTATGACCCGAAGCTCAAGGCTAATCCATCAGCGTTCTCTTTATTCAAATCTAGTAATCGCCTCCATACCATCATACTTCTTTCTGGAATCGTCACCCCGTGCACAGTTGTTAAAGTGGTGTCGGCATTGGCAGAGAGTATGACATCTACCGACTCCAGTCTCTTTAACAACCAACGTTTACATTTTTCACACAGTGGTCATTAGATTTGAAATCATATTTGAGTATCGCCAAATTGATTTATTTCAATTTTTGCCTTAGAATCGATTGCTCAAACTATTCAAAATGGTTCAGTCAAAATTTCAAATCATTCATCATTGTTCTTAATCAAACCCTTCGAGTTTAGATTCCCAAATCCGATTTCTGAAAAATACTTTGTCAAACAATTTTTGTTTAGATTTCAAATCCAACAAAATATCATTATCACATGAAACCTTAAATTTAGCTCTTTCGGATTCGCTAGCTCAGATTGGACATGGATTATTTAAATTTTAAAAAATATCTGGAATGGTAATTTTGAAAATAATGTAATATATTAAATTTGAAGATAGTATATAAATATACTTATGTAGATGGTTGTAAAATAGTATAGGATCTAAAATTGCCAAAACATTGAATTTATAAAATTTTGGAAATAGAATATATAGTTGAAAAATAGTTATTTAAAATGTTTGTATAGTCAACATGGTTTATGGTTTACTTGTTAAAAAAATATAGTTTGTAAAATCAAGTAATGTGGAATTGCTTTCCTTTTATGAAAAAATATAGTTTAATTTATATAGCATGATCCATTCCGATCCCATATACGTCTTTCAAACATTCAATCCATTCCCTTATTTATGGTTTGCATCCAAATTCATCTAAAAATGGAAATATTTCCAAATCATTAATTTCAAGTTAGGTTTCATTTCGATTCTGAGTTTACTCAAATCATAAAATTCCAATCTTCATTCAAAAATCTCATGTCGAGTTCCTTTAAATGACACATTCCTTCCATTCACTTGAATTTAATTCAAAACTTCCATCTTTAAGTTTATAAAAGAAACCCCATTCCATGAATTCTCGTTCGCCTTAACTTTAAATGAAAATCTTTACTGAGTTAAGTTAATTCAAGGCAAATCACTCCCATAATCATTTCTCTATCTACTTATTCGAAATTACAAACAATTCTTTTCGAATTAAGCCTACACTTAATAAATTATATCCTTATATAAATCAAATTGTGGTGACATTAAATCAATTCTTAATTAAGATAGATTGCATTGAATCAGTCACTTACATTGTAATGACCCGAAAATCCGGTCCAATTTGAGCTGACTAAATAACACAAGTCCAACCCCAAATTGCACTCAAAATCCAAGAAATTAATAGAAAGAAGATAGAGGGTGAGGATAGATAAGATAGAACTAGTAGAATAGAAGAAGAAGAAGAAGAAGAAGAACATCATCATCATAGTAACACGAATCTTGTTCCGCAACGAATAAAATATAACATAACTTTTAAAATACAAACAGTATATGTATACAATAGCATTGCAGAGTACAACACTTACAACAACAGCGGAAATAATAATAGCTACAGAATCTTGAAGCCTCCTTCTCCAAGCTCTCCAAGTGTATCTGTAAAATCCTGACTACTTGACTGCCCGTACAAATTAGGCACCCAAGAGTTTAGGGAAAACAAAACAAAACAAACTCTGGGTCAGTCATGGGACTGGTATGAGTAAAACAGTTTAAAACAGTTTGAACAAGTAAACGATATCTCATAAGACCACGCCGTATAACGGAACGGGTTTTCCCTTATGAGAATCCAAAATATCTTTATATCAAAAACCTTTTGATATTATAATAATGCCTACCAACACAATATAATAATCATCTAGCAGAAACGCTTTCATCTCACGTTCTACATATATAGTATACAATCAAAATCGCAAGCACGTATTGGTTAATGGATTTCCAACTATGACAAGGTATGGAACCACCTTCCGATCAGTGTACTCTAGGAACGATACACTGGAGGTCAATAAGAACATCTTGCAACTCAGCCACACATGACCGACCACTCATTTCGCTTGAGTGTATCGAATGTACATCACCAAACGGTTGGGATCAGCAACCGTTCCCGTATATATATATGGGACAGCATTGATAGATTAAAGAAGCAAATGAATATTCTCTAGATAGGTGATTATACACCCTACTTCGGTGCGACCGACTTAGCCATGTTGCTTGCCCGATTTTTGTCATTTACTGGTTGTTGAGGCCAGAGGCTAGATTACTTTCCATTCATTTATAACACGGTCACTTTGAATGCCACATTGTCAGATCCGTTAATCATTAATTGGTTTACACAAATATTCTGGATGTTATGCTAAGGGAATAAATCCGTTGCAACCATATATATCTATACAGACCAACTCATTCGATCATTGGAAATACTCTGTCAGACACTCGTCCATGTACGTTCGTTCTGGGACTGAACGAAACCGAAGACACTATTCAGTACATCCATCTTAGGCACTGTTATCTAAGACTTATACAATAGCCCTTGCACTTTATCCGTCTTCAATTTTCTTTGGCATATTCGCAACGCTTATGCCAATACAGAGTGGTTCTTTGGATAAGAATCCAACCGGTCTCTCCATATCAACAACGTTAAAATGGTAAAAACTTGATAGTCTATGACTTAACTATCAAATGTAAACATGTCGGTGTACAAACAACGATCTAAATTCCAAATGGAATTATCGATCCAATCATCCAACATATAATACATATATATATTCATATTTTCTTATTTTCTATAATTAGAAAATATACGTTTTTATCATTGGAAAACATTTCCAATCCTCAATCACGTTCCACTAACTTCCACAACTATCAGTCCCTAACTATAAACTAGTACGAGAACAATTCTCTAAGTATAAACCCCGAAGGCCGAAACCAACATCAAATCGATACTCAGAAAACTATTCAACTTACTAATCTCCAGTCAGTTTCTAATTTTTGTTTAACTTCACTTCTTAATTTCTATATTCGATTTACCCCTTTTGATAAACTACGTTTTCCGTTACAACTATTTCCTTTTTATAACGTTTACTTACCGTTACAAATATTTCCTATTTATAACTTCTATTTACCGTTACAAATATTTCCTATTTGTAACTTTTTATTTCCGTTACAGATATTTCCTATTTATAACTTCTATTTACCGTTACAAATATTTCCTATTTATAACTTCTATTTACCGTTACAAATATTTCCTATTTATAACTTCTATTTACCGTTAAAAATATTTCCTATTTATAACTTCTATTTACTGTTACAAATATTTCCTATTTATAACTTCTATTTACCGTTACAAATATTTCCTATTTATAACTTCTATTTACCGTTACAAATATTTCCTATTTATAACGTTTTATTTATCTTCTAAATAAATATTTCTTATTTCTATTTATTTTCTGAATAAATATTCTCCTTTTCAATTCTATTTATTTTCTAAATAAATATCCCTTTTATAAAACTCTATTTTTTTTATAAATACTTCCTTTTATAAAACCGTGTTCGTTTTATACATAATTTCCTTTTATAAAACCGTGTTCGTTTTATACATAATTTCCTTTTATAAAATCCCGTGATTTTATCAAATTCCTTTATTTCAATATATATTGAAATATTCCTTTTTACAACTCAGGGTTTCTTATGATATTCAAAATATCAAACAACGATAATCAATTTCGTTCTAACATCCATAATCAATTACAGATTATAAATCACAACATATATCACAATATTTGAAAACAGTAAAATAATTGTTGAGGAACCCAGTCGGATTCCTCCAACCTGTTTCCCTGCATTCGCAGATGTTACACAGTATAATATACATCAATTTCGTTTCAATATGAAATATTCTACCGAACAAAATCAATATTTGATTAACGATATAACATATGACTATATCTATGTTTTCAATCAAATCTATTTAACAGTCCAGTTTAACAATCAATATACAGCAGTCAACAAAATAAAGTACAATTTATATTAAAATATAAATTGAGGAGAGTTAGTGAGTTTTACTCACATTGTCCGAAATCGTTAACCAACGATTTACGGTCACTGATTCTGATCAGGCAATATATTTTGTAATAAATTCTAGACGAGCTCCAATAGATTCCAGTCAGTTCCATAACGTATATATCGTCGTCACGATCCCAAGGTGCCAGTTTTCGTCAGATTCTTTTTAGTCGGCCCATTCACTTTCAGACCCATACCCGCTCATACCGTGTCCTTCTTCCACTTCAATTAAACATCTGTAACTCCATCTCACATTTTCGACTTCTGCTAAAATCCTTCCTCCACAAACACTTCACATATTAACAAATTAAAATACCCCAAATCCCACTTATCAAATCCCTAATCACCTTCTTTATACTGCACAGACGTTTTCCAACTTTTCTCGCCTGTACACTCACACTACACCACCGTACCATCTTCACGCAGTGTACACCACGCAACAGTGAACTCTACTTCTCTTTGCCAATGCCCCATTTCAGTAGAACACCATTTCCGCAACAAGGAAATGTACCCAACAAGTTTCCACTTCTCCTCCATGCATACAGATTTACTGATCCTTCAACCACTTACAAAATTGAGCATCCATAGACCCCTCTTCCTCAGACCATCCCCAAACTCCTCCCGTTTCTCTAATTTGCACAGCCTCTCACTTTAGTTAACAAAACCCATGGCCAACCTTACTTCCTCCTTCAGTCGTTCTACAGACTATCAAAACATGGCATCACCGTCAGAATACTCCACTGCACTTTTCGTTCAAACATCAAGGACCATGAACACCATTTACTCCTCACATACATTTACCTGCTCCATTCAGTTCCTCCATACTCCTTCATAAAAACCCACCACAACATCAACCAAGGCTTTACACTACATCCAACAGACTCCTCATACATATCCCAAGCTTAAACAACATGAAATACTGAATTTGTTTACTTACTTCCTTTCGGAACCTCCTACACTTCATTAATAGTCATGCCTCCCTCCTTCCTGAACATCATCGCAATATCCTGACTTCCATCTCCTCCAAAGCGCATCGCCTTCTACCCTAACTTGCGACGTTGGCTACCAGAATTTGAAACCATACCTCGCGATATACCCTACCGATGATTCTCGACCTCGCGATGAACGCTGTCAACACCCCATCGAAATTCAAATTCGATTCCTTTTGTTTTGATTTGTTTTGCTAAATGATGACTTTAATGTGACGGCCGGGAATTTCGCTCGATCCGAATCAGTCGTTAAACCGATCTAGACCGTTCGAAACCCCTGAACGTTGAGAACATTACAAATCAGAACACAAACAGAAGAACATTTCATTTTATATTACAACAATGCATCAGATTACAAGAATATACAGAGTATAAATGAATAAATATTACACGGAAATATCAGAGATTACGATAAATTACATAGCAGCGGAAAATAATACAAAGCACAACTGAAGGTGATATACGGATACAGAGCTTTCCGGATATCATTCCAGCTGTAAACCAGGATCCTGTGAATATAAATCTGCAAAACCAAAACTACTAGCTGCCCGTGCGGAAAATAGGGGCACCCAGAGTTTAGGTTAAAACAATAAACTCCAGGTCAGTCATGTGACTGGTGTGAGAACTAAAACAGTTATTTAAAGCTTTACTTTAAAAGAGAGTAATTCAAGGGACCACGCCGTATAACACGGAACGGGTTTCCTCCCAAGAATACCAGTGCATAGAATAAACAACGCAATGCTTTTTCGAAAAATGAAGCTATTATAAGACCCAGGTCCCATCACACAATGCAACGCAAGCCGGAGGATAGGGTTTTCCCTTATAATAGCCAAACATGCTTGGTACGTTTAAAACAAATCATTTGATACTATAATATGTGTATAGTGTCAAAACATTTCAATCATAAATATAAATCATAGACGGCATGGGTACCATATATCATGTCGCCATACTAGTTCTACAATTAAAACCGCAATCCACGTATTGGAAATTGGATTTCCGTCATGAGTCGAGGCAAGGGGCAAGCTCCTCTCCGCGTTCGAGACACTCTAGCAAATGCCTCAGGACTACGCACACTGGGTAACCCCTGGATCTTCAGGGTCGGTCCTCACTTACGTTAGAGGATTGGCAATTCCTGAACACACGTTTCCCGGTCCTTACAGACCTATAATCGAGGCGCCTCGCATTCCAATAACCACATAGGTGAAAAGTATATAAATGTCAGGGCTGGTAAGTCACTGACACCACCAAAGCTAGAAAGAAACGTCGTGCTCTCCCTGCAGTCCGTATCCCGTTTTTAACTCATACCGAGGTGTGAGGCTCGCGAATTCACGCTATACACAAAGCTACGCCACAAAGGCCATGCTTTGATCATCAACCACAAGACTTTGCTTTTCAACAGAAGCCTTGATCATTGCATCTCAGCGTGCCACACAGGCAATTCATGCCATGCGACTGATGTCCATCGATATACAACCTCTGAGCTCGTACGTCTCAGAGAAGGGCGTTAAGCAAAAGAATAAATTCTCCGCCGCCAAACAGATGTATATTTAATAGAAATCAATCAACACAGAATAAAATCCAATGTCAGACACACAATCCATTTACAAGTCCGTTCTGGGTCTGAACGAAACCGGAGGCACTTTCCTCGCATATCCATCCATCTCCAAGTACGTCTGGACGACCACCAACTATTTCCATCCTCTTGGGTGTACAGCCCAATCAGGTCGTCAGTAATTATCCAAACGATCTGAAGACTTCCGGTCTTCAACCACCGTCTTCGTCTTTGACATATCGTCGAATCGGTTATTCAGAATGGGTATAAACCCGGACTTTCCGAACAACCCGCGTATATTAAAAACAAATGCTACACAAACTCAACATACGCCTCATTCCAATTCATTAGTCACTAACCGCAGATTAGCAAGAGAACAATTTCCCAAACATTAACCCCGAAGGCCGAAACCAACATCAGATCAATACCCACGAAACCATTCTTCTTAGCCAACCTATAGCTAGTTTCTAAATTCCACATTCTTAGGGAAAAGTTCCCATTAATTTTATCCAAGATAAATTCTTTAAAATTTATCCTGTAATCTTCCTTTGGATGTCATTTAAAACCAAATTATGGTTTTCCAACTAGTCGAGATTAGCGAACCACAACGAAGTAATTATTTATTTTATTTCCCAATCCCAACCTATTCATCCCATGAAGAAAAACTGGTAATACTCCATATCTAACACCGTGGTGTTATCGGTAAAATTAATTACCATTTCACGTTCAAATATAATTAAAGATTTAACTATCGCTTTGGAGCAAAACTGGTAATACTCCATTCTCGCTCATTTCTAAATTTGATGATTTAGATTATGGATTCACATTTCAATCTAATTGCAGATTCATTAGAACTCCTTTTACTGGGTTAAAGAACTAGGTGTTATTTAAAACACAGTTCACGACAAACCCAAATCACATTCTATTTGTTATCGGGTTAAAGAACTAGTGTTATTTAAAACACTGTTCTCGATAAACCCATTTCAAATTCAATCAAATATATTAGAAATTCCGATTATTTAAAACCCCTTTTTGAATCTAATTCATTTATTTAAAAATAATTGGGTTTTAAATTTAGTTCAAAACTGGTTCATTTTGATAAAAATCT
Organism: Allium sativum; assembly: GCA_030737875.1. NCBI lineage: Eukaryota > Viridiplantae > Streptophyta > Magnoliopsida > Asparagales > Amaryllidaceae > Allium > Allium sativum. Next base: position 323,520,880 of record CM060925.1, read on the forward strand.
ATTTTTATCATTTCAAATATGGGGTTTTTCACCCCAAATTTTCCCAAATCATTTCTTATGATTTTGCACAAATTATTTATATTTTTAATAATTTTATCAAGGCCCGTACAGTCGATTTCCAACAACGGCCATTGAACTGCACCTATAGCGACCTTTTTCGAATTTGATTTGGACGTATCTCCAAATCCAACCGTTAGATTTCAAATTTTTAATATTCGTTAGAAAGCTCTTTTCGATACGAACCCAACGGTTCCGGTTTTAGGAGAATCCGACGGTCGGATCTCCCGTAATGTCCGTTTGAAATAAATGGTCGAAATTCGCGAACTGCCGCGGCGCGGCGCGTTCTATTCAGGCCATTATATTATATATATAATATATATAATATATATTTCGTCGATTACTATTTAAAACGAATTATATAAATAGTTTTAAATTCGTTTCAAAAGCAAATTCAACTTCCATTTCAATTCGAATCAAAATTGAATTCTTCTTTATAAATTCGTTTTAAAATTCATTTCTATTCAATTCAAATTTCAATTCAATTTGAATTCATTTCAATTCGCTTTTGATTCAATTTGAATTCGTTTTCAATTCAATTCAATTCAAATTGGTTTTCTATTCGATTCAAATTCATTTTCTGTTCAAATCAAATTCGTTTCGTTTTCTATTTGAATCAAATTCATTATATATTCAATTGAAATCAAATTGGTTTTCTAGTCCATTCAATTCGAAATTGTTTTATATTCAATTCAAATCAAAATCGTTATATATTCAATTCATTTCGAAATCGTTATATATTCAATTCATTTCGAAATGAATAAAATCGACACAAATATCGTTCACGTCAAAATGGCGTCAATCTAATCAACACGGCTTAATGTATTTCTATTTTCAAATATTCTATTTCAAATATTTCTATTTCAAATATTTCTATTTTCAACAAATGAATAATTATTTTTGTCAACACACGACTAATCTCAACGAATGAGTACTGTCCACGTGTGACTATTTTTGCCATTTAATATATTTTATAAAAATTAAAGTATCTATCGTTTGATATAAAATTAGACTTCAACTGTAAATTAGTAAGAGAACAATTTCCTGAATATTAACCCCGAAGGCCGAAACCAACATCAGATCAATATCCAGGAGACCACTCATCTCATCTATTTTCCAGTTGATTTCTAATTCTATATATGATAAAGATGTAAATTTTATTGTTAAAATATTTCGTTCAACACATGACTAATCTCAACGGATGAGTACAGTCAACACATGAACCTTTATTTTATATTGATAAAGATATAAATTTTATTATAAAAATGTTTCGTTCAACACATGACTAATCTCAACGGATGAGTATAGTCAACACATGAACCTTCATTTTATATTGATAAAGATATAAATTTTATTATAAAAATGTTTCGTTCAACACATGACTAATCTCAACGGATGAGTATAGTCAACACATGAACCTTCATTTTATATTGATAAAGATATAAATTCATTATAAAAATGTTTCGTTCAACACATGACTAATCTCAACGAATGAGTATAGTCAACACATGAACCTTTATTTTATAATATTCTTTATATTTCTAAATTGGAATGAGGCCTAATCAATTACCATATAAAGTTAATTATATGGATTTTTATACATCACACGTATATGATAGCATTCAAAAATAATCAACCATCAACCAAAGTGCACTACACTGTATAAGCATCAAATGTAGATATCTAACGCTTATAACAGCCTGTCAATCAATCGATCGACATATTTAATCAGTCAGGATGAGTGAACTTTAAATTTCATCCCAACACCCGTGTAGGGTTTCAAACAATCAAACACAGATTTTATTCGTGCAGTTGGGCGATGTGTGAAATTTATCGTCCCAATCAATGTCAGTCAAATCAGTGTACATAAACAAACCGTCCGGTTTGTAAATGAATATTTTATTTTATTCACTTCACGTTAAAAATTATATTTTTAACGATAAAACATTTTATTTCAACATATGAATTTCTATTCAGTTCATTTATTCAATAAAAATGATATTTTTTATTTTTCTAACATATTTTAGAAAATTTCGGCGGCATAACGGCACTATACTAGAAACGGGACGAGGCCTAGCCTTATCCCCGGTCTAGTGAAGGCCCACGCCATTCACACATCAATCAAATCCATTCATTCTCACCAAACAATTCAATTTCAATCAAATAATCTAATTAATTTTTTAAACCAAACAATTTAACAAACAAGTCATCCATGGTCTGTGGATGACGGGTGTCGGGTGCTACTAAACACCGTCTGCATCCTAGTTTATATTTATAACTATAATAGAAATTGAAGAGTGAGAAGTTCTCACCGAAAGCTATCCTAACTTCACGGCTCTTCGCTGATAGAAATCTTCTTCATCCTCGCCTTTTTATCATCTTCTTTTGCCCGTAGTCACTACATATATAAAAATCACACATTTTTATATTTCGATGTCTTTAAAATAAAAATCACATTTTTATTTATTTACATTCAATTTAAAAATCATATTTTTATAATCACTTCTTATATTTAAAAATCGAATTTTTACTATACTATACAATATATAAAAATCATATTTCCTTACCGCTAATATATAGATAAAAAATCTATTTTATAACGCTATTCTCTATATAAAGATTTCGCCTTTTCAAAAATATAGATTTCATCATTATAAAAATCATCACTTTACTTCAACGTATATAAAATAAAAATCAGATTTTTATTTCGCTACATATACAAAGATGATATTTTTATATTCTCTATCCTATAAAGATTATAATTTTAATCCACTACATAAGTAAAAATCAAATTTTTATCGCTACTACCTCATATAGAAAAATTATATTTTTAATATTTCTATAATATAAAAATTATATTTTTATTGCTTTACAAATATAAGAATCATATCTTACTTCTTCTACTTAACAAAAATTCCGTCTTTTCTCTTTTTTAAAAATATGATCTTTATTTTTTGCAAGTTCAAATCTTTTTCTTTTAAAAGATTAAACCTTTTTCAATTTCAAAGTTTAAACCTTTTTTCTATTTTAAACCTTAAAATAAAATCAGTTTTTATTTCCTTTAAAAAATCAGTTTTTAAATTCTTTATAAATCAGTTTTTTTTTTATTTAAAAATTCAGTTTTTATAAATCTAATTAAAATCAGTTTTTAAGTCCCCAAAAAAACAGTTTTTAAGTTCTAAAAAACTCAGTTTTTAAATCTAATTAAAAAAATTCAGAAATTAGTTTTTTTGCAAAACAAAAAATAAAAATAAACTAACCTAAATTCTCACCGATACCTGCGAAGGGGAGGGAAGAAGGAGCGTCGGCGGCTTCGAGGTGTTGCTCGGTGGTGTTGTTCGTCGGTGGCGGCGTCGAGACTTCAGGGGGGCGTCGCGAGGAGTTCGAGGTAAGGCGGGGTCTTCGGGGTGAGGGCGGCGTCGAAGTCTTCGAGGGTAAGGCGGCGGCGATAGGTTAGGTTTTCCCTTTTTTTTTTTATTTCGTTTCTGTTAAATGAATCGAGGGGGGGGGGGCAAGCAGAAGAAAAGGAGGGAATATATTTATTTTATTTTATTTAATTATTTAATTATTTAATTTTGCAAAAAGGTTGACTTTTACATACGACCTCGAAACGAGGCCTACCGCCTGTCGTCCATAGCGTTTTACCCCCATTCCGAACACAATGGGATATGTATCGTAAGCTGGTTTGATCGTTACAATCAGGTTCCGTTGAGATTTACATTTAAATCCTTATATTGAATTTTAAACGTGCATTTCAAATTACCGAGGTCGCATATTAACTAGAAAAATTCCAGAAAAATATTTTCTAGCTTCATATTGACGATACGGTCCTAACAAAACTAGTTTCGTCGAATTCTGAGACCGTTGGAAAAATGGCCATTTTCCAGTCGATTAAAATCAACTGAAATGGTCAAAACACGTTTTCCTTTGCCACGCTCACATATTGATTCGAAAAATTATGAAATTTGAAACCTAGCAATAACATGACATCACGGACCCAACAAAAGTGGTTTCGTCGAAATCCGAGGTCATTTGCAAAATGTCCATTTTTAAGGGCCTGAATTCCATAGCGACTATTTAGAATTTTCAACTGGACATATCTTTTGATCCCCGCTATGAAATTTCAATTATTCGGATTCGTTGGAAAGATATTCACAATTAGATCCTATTATTTTTGGTTTCACTAAAATCTGGATTGTTTTGCACCCGGTACATTCAATTGAAGTTTGAAATCGAATTATCGAACTACCGCGCCATTTTCAATTCTATTTATAATTATATATAAATATTTATATTCTAACGACGACGCGTATAAATATATACGTTCGAATATATTCAAAATAAATTTCTCGTCGATTTTATTTAAAATAATCTATTTTAAATATTCAAAATTCGCTAAAATTGCCAAAATAAAAATTTTAAACTGGCCCAGATTTTCGGGTTATTACAATCTCCCCCACTTAAAACTTTTCGTCCCCGAAAAGGAACAAAGTCGAAAGTGGTTTGATTAATTAACTCTACGTTCATTCTGGCTTCCATTCTCTAACTTTTCAGTTTCTGAGAATTTCTAAATTTTCAAAAATTTGGCTAACACCTTAAATTTTCGAAAAATTTCGCCGTAACCTCCCCTGCACCGGGAGCATCGGGGAATTTCAAATAGCTTCCCCGGTCCTTCAGATCTCAAAAAGAAAAAGAAAAGGCCAAGCGGCAAGCCAATAGGCTCACAAAATCATCATCACCCAAACAAAACAGGAAATTATGTAGTAAACATGTACCTATTTGTCGGGCAAACAAATTTTATTCTCTGCTCTAGCCTCCTTGCTATGACCTGTTCAATGTAAGTATATGTATATGCAAGCAAATGCGACCCATTTTTTAATACAATTCAATATTTGGTTATATTAGGCTAAATGGTTCAAAATTAGCAAACAATTAAACAAACAACACAAACATCAATCAATTAGTGGATTAGAGTTTTCAAATTCATAATTTTGATGCATATACAGAAAATCATGTTTTTGATGCCAATTCACAACAATGTGTTCTAGCTATATTAGTTTTGGTTCTCACACCAGTCTAATGGAAATATATAGATATCACACCTTCGTTACTCGAACATGAATACTAATGACAACTAGTCAATCATCAGAATCATCTTCGGGCCACTAGAGTATGATTCTATATCTATCCAGTATATTAAAACTTCGAATATACGTTCATGACACGTATATGTAAAATCTTTATATACTCGATTGTCCATATTCAAAATAAATAAAATATTCAAATTCGTATAAAATGATTTAAATTTTCAAAACAAAATGGTTTTCAATTGAAAAATATACTCTTCACACTCGTTCTAGGATACTACTGATCCTATCTCTAACGAGTTATTCTAATCGGATATTACTAATCCAATATCTGATGAATTCTTTCGTATGGTTCTAATGTGTCTTGTTCTCGAGCTCTGTAAACCAAAGCTCTGATACCAAATGTGACGGCCGGGAATTTCGCTCGATCCGAATCAGTCGTTAAACCGATCTAGACCGTTCGAAACCCCTGAACGTTGAGAACATGACAAATCAGAACACAAACAGAAGAACATTTCATTGTATATTACAACAATGCATCAGATTACAAGAATATACAGAGTATAAATGAATAAATATTACACAGAAATATCAGAGATTACGATAAATTACATAGCAGCGGAAAATAATACAAAGCACAACTGAAGGTGATATACGGATACAGAGCTTTCCGGATATCATTCCAGCTGTAAACCAGGATCCTGTGAATATAAATCTGCAAAACCAAAACTACTAGCTGCCCGTGCGGAAAATAGGGGCACCCAGAGTTTAGGTTAAAACAATAAACTCCAGGTCAGTCATGTGACTGGTGTGAGAACTAAAACAGTTATTTAAAGCTTTACTTTAAAAGAGAGTAATTCAAGGGACCACGCCGTATAACACGGAACGGGTTTCCTCCCAAGAATACCAGTGCATAGAATAAACAACGCAATGCTTTTTCGAAAAATGAAGCTATTATAAGACCCAGGTCCCATCACACAATGCAACGCAAGCCGGAGGATAGGGTTTTCCCTTATAATAGCCAAACATGCTTGGTACGTTTAAAACAAATCATTTGATACTATAATATGTGTATAGTATCAAAACATTTCAATCATAAATATAAATCATAGACGGCATGGGTACCATATATCATGTCGCCATACTAGTTCTACAATTAAAACCGCAATCCACGTATTGGAAATTGGATTTCCGTCATGAGTCGAGGCAAGGGGCAAGCTCCTCTCCGCGTTCGAGACACTCTAGCAAATGCCTCAGGACTACGCACACTGGGTAACCCCTGGATCTTCAGGGCCGGTCCTCACTTACGTTAGAGGATTGGCAATTACTGAACACACGTTTCCCGGTCCTTACAGACCTATAATTGAGGCGCCTCGCATTCCAACAACCACATAGGTGAAAAGTATATAAATGTCAGGGCTGGTAAGTCACTGACACCACCAAAGCTAGAAAGAAACGTCGTGCTCTTCCTGCAGTCCGTATCCCGTTTTTAACTCATAACGAGGTGTGAGGCTCGCGAATTCACGCTATACACAAAGCTACGCCACAAAGGCCATGCTTTGATCATCAACCACAAGACTTTGCTTTTCAACAGAAGCCTTGATCATTGCATCTCAGCGTGCCACACAGGCAATTCATGCCATGCGACTGATGTCCATCGATATACAACCTCTGAGCTCGTACGTCTCAGAGAAGGGCGTTAAGCAAAAGAATAAATTCTCCGCCGCCAAACAGATGTATATTCAATAGAAATCAATCAACACAGAATAAAATCCAATGTCAGACACACAATCCATTTACAAGTCCGTTCTGGGTCTGAACGAAACCGGAGGCACTTTCCTCGCATATCCATCCATCTCCAAGTACGTCTGGACGACCAGCAACTATTTCCATCCTCTTGGGTGTACAGCCCAATCAGGATCGTCAGTAATTATCCAAACGATGTGAAGACTTCCGGTCTTCAACCACCGTCTTCATCTTTGACATATCGTCGAATCGGTTATTCAGAATGGGTATAAACCCGGACTTTCCGAACAACCCGCGTATATTAAAAACAAATGCTACACAAACTCAACATACGCCTCATTCCAATTCATTAGTCACTAACCGCAGATTAGCAAGAGAACAATTTCCCAAACATTAACCCCGAAGGCCGAAACCAACATCAGATCAATACCCAGGAAACCATTCTTCTTAGCCAACCTATAGCTAGTTTCTAAATTCCACATTCTTAGGGAAAAGTTCCCATTAATTTTATCCAAGATAAATTCTTTAAAATTTATCCTGTAATCTTCCTTTGGATGTCATTTAAAACCAAATTATGGTTTTCCAACTAGTCGAGATTAGCGAACCACAACGAAGTAATTATTTATTTTATTTCCCAATCCCAACCTATTCATCCCATGAAGAAAAACTGGTAATACTCCATATCTAACACCGTGGTGTTATCGGTAAAATTAATTACCATTTCACGTTCAAATATAATTAAAGATTTAACTATCGCTTTGGAGCAAAACTGGTAATACTCCATTCTCGCTCATTTCTAAATTTGATGATTTAGATTATGGATTCACATTTCAATCTAATTGCAGATTCATTAGAACTCCTTTTACTGGGTTAAAGAACTAGGTGTTATTTAAAACACAGTTCACGACAAACCCAAATCACATTCTATTTGTTATCGGGTTAAAGAACTAGTGTTATTTAAAACACTGTTCTCGATAAACCCATTTCAAATTCAATCAAATATATTAGAAATTCCGATTATTTAAAACCCCTTTTTGAATCTAATTCATTTATTTAAAAATAATTGGGTTTTAAATTTAGTTCAAAACTGGTTCATTTTGATAAAAATCTATTTTTATCATTTCAAATATGGGGTTTTTCACCCCAAATTTTCCCAAATCATTTCTTATGATTTTACACAAATTATTTATATTTTTAATAATTTTATCAAGGCCCGTACAGTCGATTTCCAACAACGGCCATCGAACTGCACCTATAGCGACCTTTTTCGAATTTGATTTGGACGTATCTCCAAATCCAACCGTTAGATTTCAAATGTCTAATATTCGTTAGAAAGCTCTTTTCGATACGAACCCAACGGTTCCGGTTTTAGGAGAATCCGACGGTCGGATCTCCCGTAATGTCCGTTTGAAATAAATGGTCGAAATTCGCGAACTGCCGCGGCGCGGCGTGTTCTATTCAGGCCATTATATTATATATATAATATATATAATATATATTTCGTCGATTACTATTTAAAACGAATTATATAAATAGTTTTAAATTCGTTTCAAAAGCAAATTCAACTTCCATTTCAATTCGAATCAAAATTGAATTCTTCTTTATAAATTCGTTTTAAAATTCATTTCTATTCAATTCAAATTTCAATTCAATTTGAATTCATTTCAATTCGCTTTTGATTCAATTTGAATTCGTTTTCAATTCAATTCAATTCAAATTGGTTTTCTATTCGATTCAAATTCATTTTCTGTTCAAATCAAATTCGTTTCGTTTTCTATTTGAATCAAATTCATTATATATTCAATTGAAATCAAATTGGTTTTCTAGTCCATTCAATTCGAAATTGTTTTATATTCAATTCAAATCGAAATCATTATATATTCAATTCATTTCGAAATCGTTATATATTCAATTCATTTCGAAATGAATAAAATCGACACAAATATCGTTCACGTCAAAATGGCGTCAATCTAATCAACACGGCTTAATGTATTTCTATTTTCAAATATTCTATTTCAAATATTTCTATTTCAAATATTTCTATTTTCAACAAATGAATAATTATTTTTGTCAACACACGACTAATCTCAACGAATGAGTACTGTCCACGTGTGACTATTTTTGCCATTTAATATATTTTATAAAAATTAAAGTATCTATCGTTTGATATAAAATTAGACTTCAACTGTAAATTAGTAAGAGAACAATTTCCTGAATATTAACCCCGAAGGCCGAAACCAACATCAGATCAATATCCAGGAGACCACTCATCTCATCTATTTTCCAGTTGATTTCTAATTCTATATATGATAAAGATGTAAATTTTATTGTTAAAATATTTCGTTCAACACATGACTAATCTCAACGGATGAGTACCGTCAACACATGAACCTTTATTTTATATTGATAAAGATATAAATTTTATTATAAAAATGTTTCGTTCAACACATGACTAATCTCAACGGATGAGTATAGTCAACACATGAACCTTCATTTTATATTGATAAAGATATAAATTTTATTATAAAAATGTTTCGTTCAACACATGACTAATCTCAACGGATGAGTATAGTCAACACATGAACCTTCATTTTATATTGATAAAGATATAAATTTATTATAAAAATGTTTCGTTCAACACATGACTAATCTCAACGAATGAGTATAGTCAACACATGAACCTTTATTTTATAATATTCTTTATATTTCTAAATTGGAATGAGGCCCAATCAATTACCATATAAAGTTAATTATATGGATTTTTATACATCACACGTATATGATAGCATTCAAAAATAATCAACCATCAACCAAAGTGCACTACACTGTATAAGCATCAAATGTAGATATCTAACACTTATAACAGCCTGTCAATCAATCGATCGACATATTTAATCAGTCAGGATGAGTGAACTTTAAATTTCATCCCAACACCCGTGTAGGGTTTCAAACAATCAAACACAGATTTTATTCGTGCAGTTGGGCGATGTGTGAAATTTATCGTCCCAATCAATGTCAGTCAAATCAGTGTACATAAACAAACCGTCCGGTTTGTAAATGAATATTTTATTTTATTCACTTCACGTTAAAAATTATATTTTTAACGATAAAACATTTTATTTCAACATATGAATTTCTATTCAGTTCATTTATTCAATAAAAATGATATTTTTTATTTTTCTAACATATTTTAGAAAATTTCGGCGGCATAACGGCACTATACTAGAAACGGGACGAGGCCTAGCCTTATCCCCGGTCTAGTGAAGGCCCACGCCATTCACACATCAATCAAATCCATTCATTCTCACCAAACAATTCAATTTCAATCAAATAATCTAATTAATTTTTTAAACCAAACAATTTAACAAACAAGTCATCCATGGTCTGTGGATGACGGGTGTCGGGTGCTACTAAACACCGTCTGCATCCTAGTTTATATTTATAACTATAATAGAAATTGAAGAGTGAGAAGTTCTCACCGAAAGCTATCCTAACTTCACGGCTCTTCGCTGATAGAAATCTTCTTCATCCTCGCCTTTTTATCATCTTCTTTTGCCCGTAGTCACTACATATATAAAAATCACACATTTTTATATTTCGATGTCTTTAAAATAAAAATCACATTTTTATTTATTTACATTCAATTTAAAAATCATATTTTTATAATCACTTCATATATTTAAAAATCGAATTTTTACTATACTATACAATATATAAAAATCATATTTCCTTACCGCTAATATATAGATAAAAAATCTATTTTATAACGCTATTCTCTATATAAAGATTTCGCCTTTTCAAAAATATAGATTTCATCATTATAAAAATCATCACTTTACTTCAACGTATATAAAATAAAAATCAGATTTTTATTTCGCTACATATACAAAGATGATATTTTTATATTCTCTATCCTATAAAGATTATATTTTTAATCCACTACATAAGTAAAAATCAAATTTTTATCGCTACTACCTCATATAGAAAAATTATATTTTTAATATTTCTATAATATAAAAATTATATTTTTATTGCTTTACAAATATAAGAATCATATCTTACTTCTTCTACTTAACAAAAATTCCGTCTTTTCTCTTTTTTAAAAATATGATCTTTATTTTTTGCAAGTTCAAATCTTTTTCTTTTAAAAGATTAAACCTTTTTCAATTTCAAAGTTTAAACCTTTTTTCTATTTTAAACCTTAAAATAAAATCAGTTTTTATTTCCTTTAAAAAACCAGTTTTTAAATTCTTTATAAATCAGTTTTTTTTTATTTAAAAATTCAGTTTTTATAAATCTAATTAAAATCAGTTTTTAAGTCCCCAAAAAAACAGTTTTTAAGTTCTAAAAAACTCAGTTTTTAAATCTAATTAAAAAAATTCAGAAATTAGTTTTTTTGCAAAACAAAAAATAAAAATAAACTAACCTAAATTCTCACCGATACCTGCGAAGGGGAGGGAAGAAGGAGCGTCGGCGGCTTCGAGGTGTTGCTCGGTGGTGTTGTTCGTCGGTGGCGGCGTCGAGACTTCAGGGGGGCGTCGCGAGGAGTTCGAGGTAAGGCGGGGTCTTCGGGGTGAGGGCGGCGTCGAAGTCTTCGTCGGCGGCTTCGAGGGTAAGGCGGCGGCGATAGGTTAGGTTTTCCCTTTTTTTTTATTTCCTTTCTGTTAAATGAATCGGGGGGTGGGGGGGCCAAGCAGAAGAAAAGGAGGGAATATTTTTTTTATTTTATTTTATTATTTAATTATTTAATTTTGCAAAAAGGTTGACTTTTACATACGACCTCGAAACGAGGCCTACCGCCTGTCATCCATAGCGTTTTACCCCCATTCCGAACACAATGGGATATGTATCGTAAGCTGGTTTGATCGTTACAATCAGTTTCCATTGAAATTTACATTTAAATCCTTATATTGAATTTTAAACGTGCATTTCAAATTACTGAGGTCACATATTAACTAGAAAAATTCCAAAAAAATATTTTCTAGCTTCATATTGACGATACGGTCCTAACAAAACTAGTTTCGTCGAATTCTGAGACCGTTGGAAAAATGGCCATTTTCCAGTCGATTAAAATCAACTGAAATGGTCAAAACACATTTTCCTTTGCCATGCTCACATATTGATTCGAAAAATTATGAAATTTGAAACCTAGCAATAACCTGACATCACGAACCCAACAAAAGTGGTTTCGTCGAAATCCGAGGTCATTTGCAAAATGTCCATTTTTAAGGGCCTGAATTCCATAGCGACTATTCAGAATTTTCAACTGGACATATCTTTTGATCCCCGCTATGAAATTTCAATTATTCGGATTCGTTGGAAAGATATTCACAATTAGATCCTATTATTTTTGGTTTCACTAAAATCCGGATTGTTTTGCACCCGGTACATTCAATTGAAGTTTGAAATCGAATTATCGAACTACCGCGCCATTTTCAATTCTATTTATAATTATATATAAATATTTATATTCTAACGACGACGCGTATAAATATATACGTTCGAATATATTCAAAATAAATTTCTCGTCGATTTTATTTAAAATAATCTATTTTAAATATTCAAAATTCGCTAAAATTGCCAAAATAAAAATTTTAAACTGGCCCAGATTTTCGGGTTATTACAATCACCCCCACTTAAAACTTTTTGTCCCCGAAAAGGAACAAAGTCGAAAGTGGTTTGATTAATTAACTCTACGTTCATTCTGGCTTCCATTCTCTAACTTTTCAGTTTCTGAGAATTTCTAAATTTTCAAAAATTTGGCTAACACCTTAAATTTTCGAAAAATTTCGCCATAACCTCCCCTGCACCGGGAGCATCGGGGAATTTCAAATAGCTTCCCCGGTCCTTCAGATCTCAAAAAGAAAAAGAAAAAGCCAAGCGGCTAGCCAATAGGCTCACAAAATCATCATCACCCAAACAAAACAGGAAATTATGTAGTAAACATGTACCTATTTGTCGGGCAAACAAATTTTATTCTCTGCTCTAGCCTCCTTGCTATGACCTATTCAATGTAAGTATATGTATATGCAAGCAAATGCGACCCATTTTTTAATACAATTCAATATTTGGTTATATTAGGCTAAATGGTTCAAAATTAGCAAACAATTAAACAAACAACACAAACATCAATCAATTAGTGGATTAGAGTTTTCAAATTCATAATTTTGATGCATATACAGAAAATCATGTTTTTGATGCCAATTCACAACAATGTGTTCTAGCTATATTAGTTTTGGTTCTCACACCAGTCTAATGGAAATATATAGATATCACACCTTCGTTACTCGAACATGAATACTAATGACAACTAGTCAATCATCAGAATCATCTTCGGGCCACTAGAGTATGATTCTATATCTATCCAGTATATTAAAACTTCGAATATACGTTCATGACACGTATATGTAAAATCTTTATATACTCGATTGTCCATATTCAAAATAAATAAAATATTCAAATTCGTATAAAATGATTTAAATTTTCAAAACAAAATGGTTTTCAATTGAAAAATATACTCTTCACACTCGTTCTAGGATACTACTGATCCTATCTCTAACGAGTTATTCTAATCGGATATTACTAATCCAATATCTGATGAATTCTTTCGTATGGTTCTAATGTGTCTTGTTCTCGAGCTCTGTAAACCAAAGCTCTGATACCAAATGTGACGGCCGGGAATTTCGCTCGATCCGAATCAGTCGTTAAACCGATCTAGACCGTTCGAAACCCCTGAACGTTGAGAACATGACAAATCAGAACACAAACAGAAGAACATTTCATTGTATATTACAACAATGCATCAGATTACAAGAATATACAGAGTATAAATGAATAAATATTACACAGAAATATCAGAGATTACGATAAATTACATAGCAGCGGAAAATAATACAAAGCACAACTGAAGGTGATATACGGATACAGAGCTTTCCGGATATCATTCCAGCTGTAAACCAGGATCCTGTGAATATAAATCTGCAAAACCAAAACTACTAGCTGCCCGTGCGGAAAATAGAGACACCCAGAGTTTAGGTTAAAACAATAAACTCCAGGTCAGTCATGTGACTGGTGTGAGAACTAAAACAGTTATTTAAAGCTTTACTTTAAAAGAGAGTAATTCAAGGGACCACGCCGTATAACACGGAACGGGTTTCCTCCCAAGAATACCAGTGCATAGAATAAACAACGCAATGCTTTTTCGAAAAATGAAGCTATTATAAGACCCAGGTCCTATCACACAATGCAACGCAAGTCGGAGGATAGGGTTTTCCCTTATAATAGCCAAACATGCTTGGTACGTTTAAAACAAATCATTTGATACTATAATATGTGTATAGTGTCAAAACATTTCAATCATAAATATAAATCATAGACGGCATGGGTACCATATATCATGTCGCCATACTAGTTCTACAATTAAAACCGCAATCCACGTATTGGAAATTGGATTTCCGTCATGAGTCGAGGCAAGGGGCAAGCTCCTCTCCGCGTTCGAGACACTCTAGCAAATGCCTCAGGACTACGCACACTGGGTAACCCCTGGATCTTCAGGGCCGGTCCTCACTTATGTTAGAGGATTGGCAATTCCTGAACACACGTTTCCTGGTCCTTACAGACCTATAATCGAGGCGCCTCGCATTCCAACAACCACATAGGTGAAAAGTATATAAATGTCAGGGCTGGTAAGTCACTGACACCACCAAAGCTAGAAAGAAACGTCGTGCTCTCCCTGCAGTCCGTATCCCGTTTTTAACTCATACCGAGGTGTGAGGCTCGCGAATTCACGCTATACACAAAGCTACGCCACAAAGGCCATGCTTTGATCATCAACCACAAGACTTTGCTTTTCAACAGAAGCCTTGATCATTGCATCTCAGCGTGCCACACAGGCAATTCATGCCATGCGACTGATGTCCATCGATATACAACCTCTGAGCTCGTACGTCTCAGAGAAGGGCGTTAAGCAAAAGAATAAATTCTCCGCCGCCAAACAGATGTATATTTAATAGAAATCAATCAACACAGAATAAAATCCAATGTCAGACACACAATCCATTTACAAGTCCGTTCTGGGTCTGAACGAAACCGGAGGCACTTTCGTCGCATATCCATCCATCTCCAAGTACGTCTGGACGACCACCAACTATTTCCATCCTCTTGGGTGTACAGCCCAATCAGGATCGTCAGTAATTATCCAAACGATGTGATGACTTCCGGTCTTCAACCACCGTCTTCATCTTTGACATATCGTCGAATCGGTTATTCAGAATGGGTATAAACCCGGACTTTCCGAACAACCCGCGTATATTAAAAACAAATGCTACACAAACTCAACATACGCCTCATTCCAATTCATTAGTCACTAACCGCAGATTAGCAAGAGAACAATTTCCCAAACATTAACCCCGAAGGCCGAAACCAACATCAGATCAATACCCAGGAAACCATTCTTCTTAGCCAACCTATAGCTAGTTTCTAAATTCCACATTCTTAGGGAAAAGTTCCCATTAATTTTATCCAAGATAAATTCTTTAAAATTTATCCTGTAATCTTCCTTTGGATGTCATTTAAAACCAAATTATGGTTTTCCAACTAGTCGAGATTAGCGAACCACAACGAAGTAATTATTTATTTTATTTCCCAATCCCAACCTATTCATCCCATGAAGAAAAACTGGTAATACTCCATATCTAACACCGTGGTGTTATCGGTAAAATTAATTACCATTTCACGTTCAAATATAATTAAAGATTTAACTATCGCTTTGGAGCAAAACTGTTAATACTCCATTCTCGCTCATTTCTAAATTTGATGATTTAGATTATGGATTCACATTTCAATCTAATTGCAGATTCATTAGAACTCCTTTTACTGGGTTAAAGAACTAGGTGTTATTTAAAACACAGTTCACGACAAACCCAAATCACATTCTATTTGTTATCGGGTTAAAGAACTAGTGTTATTTAAAACACTGTTCTCGATAAACCCATTTCAAATTCAATCAAATATATTAGACATTCCGATTATTAATAATTAAAAATAATTAAAAATAATTATTTAATATTTAAAACCCCTTTTTGAATCTAATTCATTTATTTAAAAATAATTGGGTTTTAAATTTAGTTCAAAACTGGTTCATTTTGATAAAAATCTATTTTTATCATTTCAAATATGGGGTTTTTCACCCCAAATTTTCCCAAATCATTTCTTATGATTTTACACAAATTATTTATATTTTTAATAATTTTATCAAGGCCCGTACAGTCAATTTCCAACAACGGCCATCGAACTACACCTATAGCGACCTTTTTCGAATTTGATTTGGACGTATCTCCAAATCCAACCGTTAGATTTCAAATTTCTAATATTCGTTAGAAAGCTCTTTTCGATACGAACCCAACGGTTCCGGTTTTAGGAGAATCCGACGGTCGGATCTCCCGTAATGTCCGTTTGAAATAAATGGTCGAAATTCGCGAACTGCCGCGGCGCGGCGCGTTCTATTCAGGCCATTATATTATATATATAATATATATTTCGTCGATTACTATTTAAAACGAATTATATAAATAGTTTTAAATTCGTTTCAAAAGCAAATTCAACTTCCATTTCAATTCGAATCAAAATTGAATTCTTCTTTATAAATTCGTTTTAAAATTCATTTCTATTCAATTCAAATTTCAATTCAATTTGAATTCATTTCAATTCGCTTTCGATTCAATTTGAATTCGTTTTCAATTCAATTCAATTCAAATTGGTTTTCTATTCGATTCAAATTCATTTTCTGTTCAAATCAAATTCGTTTCGTTTTCTATTTGAATCAAATTCATTATATATTCAATTGAAATCAAATTGGTTTTCTAGTCCATTCAATTCGAAATTGTTTTATATTCAATTCAAATCGAAATCGTTATATATTCAATTCATTTCGAAATCGTTATATATTCAATTCATTTCGAAATGAATAAAATCGACACAAATATCGTTCACGTCAAAATGGCGTCAATCTAATCAACACGACTTAATGTATTTCTATTTTCAAATATTCTATTTCAAATATTTCTATTTCAAATATTTCTATTTTCAACAAATGAATAATTATTTTTGTCAACACACGACTAATCTCAACGAATGAGTACTGTCCACGTGTGACTATTTTTGCCATTTAATATATTTTATAAAAATTAAAGTATCTATCGTTTGATATAAAATTAGACTTCAACTGTAAATTAGTAAGAGAACAATTTCCTGAATATTAACCCCGAAGGCCGAAACCAACATCAGATCAATATCCAGGAGACCACTCATCTCATCTATTTTCCAGTTGATTTCTAATTCTATATATGATAAAGATGTAAATTTTATTGTTAAAATATTTCGTTCAACACATGACTAATCTCAACGGATGAGTACAGTCAACACATGAACCTTTATTTTATATTGATAAAGATATAAATTTTATTATAAAAATGTTTCGTTCAACACATGACTAATCTCAACGGATGAGTATAGTCAACACATGAACCTTCATTTTATATTGATAAAGATATAAATTTTATTATAAAAATGTTTCGTTCAACACATGACTAATCTCAACGGATGAGTATAGTCAACACATGAACCTTCATTTTATATTGATAAAGATATAAATTTATTATAAAAATGTTTCGTTCAACACATGACTAATCTCAACGAATGAGTATAGTCAACACATGAACCTTTATTTTATAATATTCTTTATATTTCTAAATTGGAATGAGGCCCAATCAATTACCATATAAAGTTAATTATATGGATTTTTATACATCACACGTATATGATAGCATTCAAAAATAATCAACCATCAACCAAAGTGCACTACACTGTATAAGCATCAAATGTAGATATCTAACGCTTATAACAGCCTGTCAATCAATCGATCGACATATTTAATCAGTCAGGATGAGTGAACTTTAAATTTCATCCCAACACCCGTGTAGGGTTTCAAACAATCAAACACAGAATTTATTCATGCAGTTGGGCGATGTGTGAAATTTATCGTCCCAATCAATGTCAGTCAAATCAGTGTACATAAACAAACCGTCCAGTTTGTAAATGAATATTTTATTTTATTCACTTCACTTTAAAAATTATATTTTTAACGATAAAACATTTTATTTCAACATATGAATTTCTATTCAGTTCATTTATTCAATAAAAATGATATTTTTTATTTTTCTAACATATTTTAGAAAATTTCGGCGGCATAACGGCACTATACTAGAAACGGGACGAGGCCTAGCCTTATCCCCGGTCTAGTGAAGGCCCACGCCATTCACACATCAATCAAATCCATTCATTCTCACCAAACAATTCAATTTCAATCAAATAATCTAATTAATTTTTGAAACCAAACAATTTAACAAACAAGTCATCCATGGTCTGTGGATGACGGGTGTCGGGTGCTACTAAACACCGTCTGCATCCTAGTTTATATTTATAACTATAATAGAAATTGAACAGTGAGAAGTTCTCACCGAAAGCTATCCTAACTTCACGGCTCTTCACTGATAGAAATCTTCTTCATCCTCGCCTTTTTATCATCTTCTTTTGCCCGTAGTCACTACATATATAAAAATCACACATTTTTATATTTCGATGTCTTTAAAATAAAAATCACATTTTTATTTATTTACTTTCAATTTAAAAATCATATTTTTATAATCACTTCATATATTTAAAAATCGAATTTTTACTATACTATACAATATATAAAAATCATATTTCCTTACCGCTAATATATAGATAAAAATTCTATTTTTATAACGCTATTCTCTATATAAAGATTTCGCCTTTTCAAAAATATAGATTTCATCATTATAAAAATCATCACTTTACTTCAACGTATATAAAATAAAAATCAGATTTTTATTTCGCTACATATACAAAGATGATATTTTTATATTCTCTATCCTATAAAGATTATATTTTTAATCCACTACATAAGTAAAAATCAAATTTTTATCGCTACTACCTCATATAGAAAAATTATATTTTTAATATTTCTATAATATAAAAATTATATTTTTATTGCTTTACAAATATAAGAATCATATCTTACTTCTTCTACTTAACTAAAATTCCGTCTTTTCTCTTTTTTAAAAATATGATCTTTATTTTTTGCAAGTTCAAATCTTTTTCTTTTAAAAGATTAAACCTTTTTCTATTTCAAAGTTTAAACCTTTTTTCTATTTTAAACCTTAAAATAAAATCAATTTTTATTTCCTTTAAAAAATCAGCTTTTAAATTCTTTATAAATCAGTTTTTTTTATTTAAAAATTCAGTTTCTATAAATCTAATTAAAATCAGTTTTTAAGGCCCCAAAAAAACAGTTTTTAAGTTCTAAAAAACTCAGTTTTTAAATCTAATTAAAAAAATTCAGAAATTAGTTATTTTGCAAAACAAAAAATAAAAATAAACTAACCTAAATTCTCACCATTACCTGCGAAGGGGAGGGAAGAAGGAGCGTCGGCGGCTTCGAGGTGTTGCTCGGTGGTGTTGTTCGTCGGTGGCGGCGTCGAGACTTCAGGGGGGCGTCGCGAGGAGTTCGAGGTAAGGCGGGGTCTTCGGGGTGAGGGCGGCGTCGAAGTCTTCGTCGGCGGCTTCGAGGGTAAGGCGGCGGCGATAGGTTAGGTTTTCCCTTTTTTTTTTATTTCGTTTCTGTTAAATGAATCGGGGGGGGGGGGGGGGCCAAGCAGAAGAAAAGGAGGGAATATTTTATTTTATTTTATTTTATTATTTAATTATTTAATTTTGCAAAAAGGTTGACTTTTACATACGACCTCGAAACGAGGCCTACCGCCTGTCGTCCATAGCGTTTTACCCCCATTCCGAACACAATGGGATATGTATCGTAAGCTGGTTTGATCGTTACAATCAGTTTCCGTTGAAATTTACATTTAAATCCTTATATTGAATTTTAAACGTGCATTTCAAATTACCGTGGTCACATATTAACTAGAAAAATTCCAGAAAAATATTTTCTAGCTTCATATTGACGATACGGTCCTAACAAAACTAGTTTCGTCGAATTCTGAGACCGTTGGAAAAATGGCCATTTTCCAGTCGATTAAAATCAACTAAAATGGTCAAAACACGTTTTCCTTTGCCACGCTCACATATTGATTCGAAAGATTATGAAATTTGAAACCTAGCAATAACCTGACATCACGGACCCAACAAAAGTGGTTTCGTCGAAATCCGAGGTCATTTGCAAAATGTCCATTTTTAAGGGCCTGAATTCCATAGCGACTATTTAGAATTTTCAACTGGACATATCTTTTGATCCCCGCTATGAAATTTCAATTATTCGGATTCGTTGGAAAGATATTCACAATTAGATCCTATTATTTTTGGTTTCACTAAAATCCGGATTGTTTTGCACCTGGTACATTCAATTGAAGTTTGAAATCGAATTATCGAACTACCGCGCCATTTTCAATTCTATTTATAATTATATATAAATATTTATATTCTAACGACGACGCGTATAAATATATACGTTCGAATATATTCAAAATAAATTTCTAGTCGATTTTATTTAAAATAATCTATTTTAAATATTCAAAATTCGCTAAAATTGCCAAAATAAAAATTTTAAACTGGCCCAGATTTTCGGGTTATTACATTTGATTTCAATTTAAGGGGTACGGCCATTTTTAAGTGGAGCTCGATATTGGTTTGAGGAAGAAAATCGTTGGCGGCTTGTGAGGAAATGGATCTGAGGATTTAGGTTATAAGAAGGGGTTATTTATAGTGTTATAAATATCTAGATATTTTCTTGCTTGCGTTGAGATTGAAGAACACAAATATGTGCGGCTTAAATCAGTTGGGTGCGTGGCCTTCTTAATACCACGATACATTTTATATTCGTTTATATTGCAGATATTTTGTCGCTGTAGGTACTGGTCGCAATATCCACTTCAACCTTGGTGCGAATGGTAAATTTGAAAATCTCTGTTTACGTGAAATTTCGTTGGTCTACGGACTACTAACAACAGAAATAAAAATACCGTTGAGATGAGCTCGGTGCTACAATCCCAAAAATATAAAAATACCGGTAGATTAACTCATATTGTGAAACCTCGAAATATCGATACAGGGTGCCAAATACTCCAAATAAATAGTTGCTTATTTAATTAATTAAAAATTACCATAAAATTCTAAAAATTAAATTATCACTATTTCCCAAAAGAACCTTGTCTAAATTCAAAACCGATCTCTAGTAATATTGAATAAACCGTTATGGTCGATAAACGATTCTATAGCGACTATTTTAAAATTTGATTTGGACATATCTCAAAATCTACCCGACGAAATCCAGATTTTTCTCTTCCACTAGAAAGATATACTCCACCAGCTCCATACGTTTCTTGTTTCACATAAATCCGATTTAAAACGAATCCTATACACTCAGTTGAAGTTCGAATCGTCAAATTACGAACTACAGTGCCATTTCGAGCTCGGTTTTAATTATAATATAATTATAAGTTCTAACATCGTCGATTAAATAATATATTCATTATTTAAATAATTAAATAAGTTAATTAATACACTGTCAAATATCCGGGTCATTACATTCTTCCCCACTTAAAATAATTTCGTCCTCGAAATTGCTAAGGTAGAGGACGACCCTATCTATTGGAATTCCTAAGATTTGTTTACCCCATATTTCTGATTTCAACTGAACCAATTAATATTGACTAAAATATTAATTCATTCCGAATAACACAAATTTTCAAAGATTTTGAAAATTTTATATCACTTTAAATTTTCGGAAAATTTCGCCATAACCTCCTTTGTACAGCCCTATCGGTAAAACTCCAACTCGCCTCTCTAGGCCTTTTCAACCCAAAAGAAAATCAAACAGCCAAGCGGCTTGCCAATTCGGCTCATAAATTCCAAACTCATATCAATTATAAACTTGTACCTTTTTGTCGGGTGTATCATTATATCCCTACCATCTGCTATCAATTTTGCATATATCATGCCATCCAAATCAAACCCCAATCTGTCTTTATTCTCAACACAATTATTGGCTTGTACTCAAATAAAATTCCATTCAAACTCTAATCTCAAATTTCAATCTCTCAACTTACCAACTCAATTTCATATTCACTTATTTCAAGTTAAATACCAATTTACAAATCACTTTTACCAGTTCATCTATTTAACCCACAAGTTAATTTAATTTCCGAATTTAAATTCCTAGGTTTATTCAAATCACTTGAAATCATAATAACAATTCAAAAATCCTTTGAATTCTTGAATAACTTGTTTTTGCAAAACAATTTCAAAACAAAATCTTTGGTAGTAATCCGTCACTTAGCAACTCAAAAATTACACCGATGATGCATCGATCCATCCTCGAAATTATTTCCCAGCGATCAAAGTGAGTTCAATACTATATTCCTTTCAAAACCACTTTAATCTCTTTCCATTTTGAAATCAATCCCAGATATCATTATCAAAACAAATTTAAAACCTCCCAGGATTTTAAGATTCACATATACTTAATCCAGATTTAATTACAAACACTGGTCTGAATTTCCAGTTTTAAATTTCAATTCTGATTTTAATTTCAGATTTAATTCATCTTATTTCATATATATATTTCACTTATATGAATTCTGATCGATTATTTACATAACCATTTCACTTTATAATCTTACTCGATTATAATAACAACCAATATATTATAATATTTCCAATATATATACTTAGGTAAAATTATTTCATTTACCCTCTTTTAAAAACATACCATGTCGGTTCATCGTATTCAAGTGTTTAGTAACTCCTATCAACACAGTTTGCATTACTGTATCGACCAGAATTCATAAACTACTTGACCCATAAATCTCCACAATATAAAACAAATTTTTATATCAAATAACAAATATGCACTCATATATATACACTCAATCTCAGTTTAGGGTATAACTAACCCTATCTCTACTGAGTCACGCCACAGAGCCAAGGTAATTCGCTTAACTTAAGCTCTGATACCAACTGTAATGACCCGAAAATCCGGTCCAATTTGAGCTGACTAAATAACACAAGTCCAACCCCAAATTGCACTGAAAATTCAAGAAATTAATAGAAAGAAGATAGAGGGTGAGGATAGATAAGATAGAACTAGTAGAATAGAAGAAGAAGAAGAACATCATCATCAAAGTAACACGAATCTCACAGCGGAACGAATAAAATATAACATAACTTTTGAAATACAAACAGTATATGTATACAATAGCATTGCAGAGTACAACACTTACAACAACAGCGGAAATAATAATAGCTATGAGTAAAACAGTTTAAAACAGTTTGAACAAGTAAACGATATCTCATAAGACCACGCCGTATAATGGAACAGGTTTTCCCTTATGAGAATCCAAAATATCTTTATATTAAAAACCTTTTGATATTATAATAATGCCTACCAACACAATATAATAATCATCTAGCAGAAACTCTTTCATCTCACGTTCTACATATATAGTATACAATCAAAATCGCAAGCACGTATTGGTTAATGGATTTCCAACTATGACAAGGTATGGAACCACCTTCCGATCAGTGTACTCTAGGAACGATACACTGGAGTTCAACAAGAACATCTTGCAACTCAGCCACACATGACCGACCACTCGTTCGCTTGAGTGTATCGAATGTACATCACCAACGGTTGGGATCAGCAACCGTTCCCATATATATATATATATATATATATATATATATATATATGGGATAGCATTGATAGATTAAAGAAGCAAATGAATATTCTCTAGATAGGTGATTATACACCCTACTTCGGTGCGACCGACTTAGCCATGTTGCCTGCCCGATTTTTTTCATTTACTGGTTGTTGAGGCCAGAGGCTACGATTACTTTCCATTCATTTATAACACGATCACTTTGAATGCCACATTGTTAGATCCGTTAATCATTAATTGGTTTACACAAATATTCTGGATGTTATGCTAAGGGAATAAATCCGTTGCAACCATATATATCTATACAGACCAACTCATTCGATCATTGGAAATACTCTGTCAGACACTCGTCCATATACGTTCGTTCTGGGACTGAACGAAACCGAAGACACTATTCAGTACATCCATCTTAGGCACTGTTATCTAAGACTTATACAATAGCCCTTGCACTTTACTCCGTCTTCAATTTTCTTTGGCATATTCGCAACGCTTATGCCAATACAGAGTGGTTCTTTGGATAAGAATCCAACCGGTCTCTCCATATCAACAACGTTAAAATGGTGAAAACTCGATAGTCTATGACTTAACTATCAAATGTAAACATGTCGGTGTAAAACAACGATCTAAATTCCAAATGGAATTATCGATCCAATCATCCAACATATAATACATATATATATATATATATATATTTATATATATTCATATTTTCTTATTTTCTATAATTAGAAAATATACGTTTTTATCATTGGAAAACATTTCCAATCCTCAATCACGTTCCACTAACTTCCACAACTATCAGTCCCTAACTATAAACAAGTACGAGAACAATTCTCTAAGTATAAACCCCGAAGGCTGAAACCAACATCAGATCGATACTCAGAAAATTATTCAACTTACTAATCTCTAGTCAGTTTCTAATTTTTGTTTAACTTCACTTCTTAATTTCTATATTCGATTTACCCCTTTTGATAAACTACGTTTTCCGTTACAACTATTTCCTTTTTATAACGTTTACTTACCGTTACAAATATTTCCTATTTATAACTTCTATTTACCGTTACAAATATTTCCTATTTATAACTTTTTATTTCCGTTACAAATATTTCCTATTTATAACTTCTATTTACCGCTACAAATATTTCCTATTTATAACTTCTATTTACCGTTACAAATATTTCCTATTTATAACTTCTATTTACCGTTACAAATATTTCCTATTTATAACTTCTACTTACTGTTACAAATATTTCCTATTTATAACTTCTATTTACCGTTACAAATATTTCCTATTTATAACTTCTATTTACCGTTACAAATATTTCCTATTTATAACGTTTTATTTATCTTCTAAATAAATATTTCTTATTTCTATTTATTTTCTAAATAAATATTCTCCTTTTCAATTCTATTTATTTTCTAAATAAATATCCCTTTTATAAAACTCTATTTGTTTTATAATACTTCCTTTTATAAAACCGTGTTCGTTCTATACATAATTTCCTTTTATAAAACCGTGTTCGTTTTATACATAATTTCCTTTTATAAAATCCTGTGATTTTATCAAATTCCTTTATTTCAATATATATTGAAATATTCCTTTTTACAACTCAGGGTTTCTTATGATATTCAAAATATCAAACAACGATGATTAATATCGTTCTAACATCCATAATCAATAACAGATTATAAATCACAACATATATCACAATATATGAAAACAGTAAAATAACTGTTGAGGAAACCAGTCGGATTCCTCCAACCTGTTTCCCTGCATTCACAGATGTTACACAGTATAATATACATCAATTTCATTTCAATATGAAATATTCTACTGAACAAAATCAATATTTGATTAACGATATAACATATGACTATATCTATGTTTTCAGTCAAATCTATTTAACAGTCCAGTTTAACAATCAATATACAGCAGTCAACAAAATAAAGTACAATTTATATTAAAATATAAATTGAGGAGAGTTAGTGAGTTTTACTCACATTGTCCGAAATCGTTAACCAACGATTTACGGTCACTGATTCTGATCAGGCAATATATTTTGTAATAAATTCTAGACGAGCTCCAATAGATTCCAGTCAGTTCCATAATGTATATATCGTCGTTACGATCCCAAGGTGCCAGTTTTCGTCAGATTCTTTTTAGTCGGCCCATTCACTTTCAGACCCATACCCGCTCATACCGTGTCCATCTTCCACTTCAATTAAACATCCGTAACTCCATCTCACATTTTCGACTTCTGCTAAAATCCTTCCTCCACAAACACTTCACATATTAACAAATTAAAATACCCCAAATCCCACTTATCAAATCCCTAATCACCTTCTTTATACTGCACAGACGTTTTCCAACTTTTCTCGCCTGTACACTCACACTACACCACCGTACCATCTTCACGCAGTGTACACCACGCAACAGTGAACTCCACTTCTCTTTGCCAATACCCCATTTCAGTAGAACACCATTTCCGCAACAAGGAAATGTACCCAGCAAGTTTCCACTTCTCCTCCCTGCATACGGATTTACTGATCCTTCAACCACTTACAAAATCGAGCATCCACAGACCCCTCTTCCTCAGACCATCCCCAAACTCCTCCCGTTTCTCTAATTTGCACAGCCTCTCACTATAGTTAACAAAACCCATGGCCAACCTTACTTCCTCCTTCAGTCGTTCTACAGACTATCAAAACATGACATCACCATCAGAATACTCCACTGCACTTTTCGTTCAAACATCAAGGACCATGAACACCATTTACTCCTCAAATACATTTACCTGCTCCATTCAGTTCCTCCATACTCCTTCATAAAAACCCACCTCAACATCAACCAAGGCTTTACACTACATCCAACAGACTCCTCATACATATCCCAAGCTTAAACAACATGAAATACTTAATTTGTTTACTTACTTCCTTTCGGAACCTCCTACACTTCATTAACAATCACGCCTCCCTCCTCCCTGAACACCA
Organism: Allium sativum; assembly: GCA_030737875.1. Classification (NCBI taxonomy): domain Eukaryota; kingdom Viridiplantae; phylum Streptophyta; class Magnoliopsida; order Asparagales; family Amaryllidaceae; genus Allium; species Allium sativum. Next base: position 323,547,509 of record CM060925.1, read on the forward strand.
TCGCAATATCTTGACTTCCACCTCCTCCAAAGTGCATCGCCTTCTACCCTAACTTGCGACGTTGGCTACCAGAATTTGAAACCGTACCTCGCGATATACCCTACCGATGATTCTCGGCCTCGCGATGAACTCTGTCAACACTCCATCGAAATTCAGATTCGATTCCTTTTGTTTTGATTTGTTTTGCTAAATGATGACTTTGATTTCAATTTAAAGGGTACGGCCATTTTTAAGTGGAGCTCGATATTGGGTATGAGGAAGAAAATCGTTGGCGGCTTGTGAGGAAATGGATCTGAGGATTTAGGTTATAAGAAGGGGTTATTTATAGTGTTATAAATATCTAGATATTTTCTTGCTTGCGTTGAGATTGAAGAACACAAATATGTGCGGCTTAAATCAGTTGGGTGCGTGGCCTTCTTAATACCATGATACATTTTATATTTGTTTATATTGCAGATATTTTGTCGCTGTAGGTATTGGTCGTAATATCCACTTCAACCTTGGTGCGAATTGTAAATTTGAAAATGTAACACCCCGCCTCCGCTAGGGTCACTCGCAAAGGAATGCACTAGCTTTAGAGGGGCATTATTGGTAAATATGCACAGAAATATCACAAGACAGAACATATATAAATAGCGGAAGTAAAATCAAACTTTCATAACATGAATAAATAAGGTCTAAAGCCTTTTACATCAGAGTACATCAAAACCTGTCTTGCAATAGTAAAGAAGCATAAAGACTTTTTAATAAATTATTCCCCAAATAAAACAGTAAAGTAGCCATAGCCAAGAAAAGTCCAAGCCATCCATGATGACCTTCAAGCAGAAGAAGTCCGAACTAAACAGCATTGTTTCCTCCCTGTAACCTGGGGGGGGGGGAAACGGAAGAAAAGAGGCGAAACAAAACGGGTCAGTCAAAAAGACTGAGTAAGTCCTATCTACTTCCAGTATAAAAATAGGTAAAGGTAACATGACATGCATAAACTGAAAGTAAACATAAGGATAACTACAAGATAGATAAACCAGGGTAGCCGGTTGAACTACTGCGGCAAGGTAAACTAAGGTATCATGATAAACTACGGTGTTATGATAAGTCAAGGTATCATATCGTCAGATTTCTATCGAGTACATTATCCCAAGGTATCTACCCCGTCTAACATCCCACGGTATCTATTATGTATATTCTTCCTAGTTCTAACATGTACATTTGCTCTGCACCTCTCGTACTAGTATCCCAACCCGCGTCACGTGTTAACCATGAATGTCCCTTGCCCAATGTCATGTAATGGTCCATGTCAACCTAATATATAGCATATGTAGGTTTTCCCACTCATATGTTTCTTTCCATGTATGAGATCAGTCCTTTGCCGTAGGCCGTACGGGCTTTCTCATGTAAACGTTTTATCCTTGAAGTCGTTTGGACTGTCACGCTTGTTCTAGCTAGGCTCTTCCATATGAATCATCGTTTGAACTACTAGGACTTACGCCACCTAGCACCACTAGGGATTACGCTTACCTATTGCACGCTTTCGTACTTCGGTTTGGGTTAAACCACCTAGGCCACTAGGGATTACACTAACCGTCAACCGCGCCCTTTTTCCCACGTATTCATCGTGAATCGTTTTTCTATAACTGTATGCACATGTATCACATCGTGCCATCCGAGTCCTGTCACAGGGCAAAATAAGAAATACAGGACTCGGTCGGGAGCTTTAGATTTATCTGCCGATGCAGATACTAAGGTCTTCTTTTCTACACGTGGCTATGGTCCCACGAGACCCCTCCCTCAACTAGTGAAAGGCAACACAAGAGACAATCTTGCATGAGAACTACACTCCGGCCAGCCCACATCCTACGGCCTACCTCACACATAATTAGATAGCAATTATGGTCTGTTGGGTGTTCCCTGCCTTTCCGTATGTACACGCTTGACTTAAGATGGTAGATGATCGACGAACTTGCTATCTCGGGCACCTTATGTATTCATCGACTCACTGCTATCCACCCCAGTCTTTAGGTCGCTCGCATAGCAACCAAGGCATATTCTTGGTTCTTCTACCGTAGACCTCAACCTCTCGTGAGCCTAGTATAATGACCTGGCAGCTCACAGAGGGATCCCAAGAATATCCTCACGTTCCCCGAAGCCGCTGCTTCGTTACCCAGTTCGCTGGAGCCTTTATCTAAATCAGATAGCCTGCTCCTACACGTATACTTAAACGATGACCTACCGTATCGGGTTACTCATCTATCTAAGAGGTGGTCCAAATTTCCTTGGCTAAGAATTATTACTTAGTTTCTTTTAACTAAGGTTTACCACTTAGCCTTATTTCCATAATCCTTGTTAACTATGGTTATTTACCTAATCCTCCGAATTAGGGTTTATCTAATGGGTTAAGTGTCACTTAAGTTCACAACTTAACCCGTCTACAAACCACGTCAAAATTGGCTAAGTATCCAAGTCCAAAACTTAACCCTACAAACCATGTGTCAAGTTGGTTAAGTATATCAAGCAATTCATGGCTTAACCTTATCTAATTATCATTTTAGATTGGTTCAGTATATGTATTAACTTGACCTTATCTAATTACTGAGTCATATCGGTCAAGCGCATTCAAACGATTCGTGACTTAGCCTTATCATATTTTCACGTTCGATTGGTTAAGTATAGGTTAACTTAACCTCATCAAATTAACGAGTTAGATTGGTTAAGTATAGGTCACTTAACCTCATCAAATCATCGTGTTAAATTAGTTAAGTGTTTAACTTAACCCCATTAAATTACCAAGTTGGATTAATTAAGTCTAGGCTAACTTAACCCCATCGAATTACCTTGTTTAGATTAGTTAAGTGTGGATTACTTAACCCCATCTAATTACCGTGGTTAGGTTAGTTAAGTCTTAATTACTTAACCTCATCTAATTACCCAGTCGGATTAGTTAAGTGTAAATTACTTAACCCCATCCCCTAATCATCTTGCATGGTTAAGTGTCATTAAGGAAATCAAGCCCGGTCCCACTTAACCTACCCATTCGTGTCATATCGGTTAAGTGTCATTAGTCAAATTTACTTAACCTTATCATGTGCCATTAATTTAATTAATGCACTCTTAACCTCTCACATTAGACCTTGTTGTGGTTACTAGTTAAGCCGGGCGGGTCCGGGTAGATTTACACCACAACCTAGTCTAACCTCGGGTCTTAAGCGCGACATGACCAACTTCTCACATTGGGTCCTATCGTTTGCAACTACTAGTTAGGCCGGTCGGTTCCGGGTAGTTTTACGTTGCAAACTCAACCCAACCTTGAGTTGGCCACACTTATATTATCTAAGTTCATCATGTTTCCAAAACATGTTACAAGTTTTTCAAGCATTTGGGTAGACCTAACTTAATAGGTAAATTCCCAAAGGGTAGACCTAACTTAATAGGTAAATTCCCAAGCTCATGTTTTTATGCATACTTACATGTCAACTTCCATGTTATCTTTCAAGTCATATTTTCAAGTATAAACACATGTCATATTCAAGTTAAGGTTTCGCGACACGTTCATGTTTATCTAACTACCCAAAATCGTGTTTTCCCAACGCAAGCAAAGCGAGTCAACATAGTAGGTATACTATGGCTACATGTAGACCCCAAAACATGCACAATGCCACAAAAGGGATTGGCTCCAAACATGCATGGCGTCATAAGGGGGTTTGGCCTTAAAACATGCATGATAGAGTCATATAGGGATTGACCATAAGCATGCATACTATCATATAGGATTTGGCCACAAACTTGCATAATATCATAAGGAGGTTTTGCCACAAACATGCATGAAACATAAGGGGTTTGTGTTCATATGCATGCATAAGCCCCAAGGTCAAGTGTTTGCCTATGTTTCACAAGTCAAATGGTTCCCAAAGGTTCATGCAAATCTTCCATAGACAAAGATCCAAACTTGCAAGATAAACTAGGCTAAACATAACATGAGTGACATGATTAAGTTGCTACATCTTAGTCTAAGGTCATAGATCATAGAAAAGGGACAAAGTTAGGTTCACATACATGCATACTTATGCTTTATCTCATTTTATCCCATGTCAACATTAAAAATACCGTTTTGATCCAAAAGTAGCTAGAACTTACCTAGGCAAGGCTTAGGAAAGGGATCATGCATCATCTTGACGAAGAAAGGTGGCTCCTTTGAAGAAGAACCATCATGAAACTCGCATAGAAATGTCGATTTGGTCTCTATTTGGTGTAGCAAGCTTGCATCTTTTGATTTAAACTTGATTTGGATGCATAGGCTCTAGTGATTTGAGACGGAGGCCATGAGAGTAGAAATTTGGCCATAGTTTAGTTACATGAGTGAATAATGAGGGTTTAGGGGTAGGTTTAGGGTGTTTTTATAGAGATTAGGATAGTTTTAGGCCCTTAGATTAACCCTAGGACCAACCTGAACCGTCAGATTTCAAACCAGGCCCAAAAACCTAGCCAAGATAGAAAATAGGTGCACCAGATCAGAATCAGCCGATAGGGCAAGTCGACAGCCCTGTCGACATGCCTGTCGACATGCCTGTCGACTTGTCTGGGCGGGAATTTTCCCGCCTGGCCCCATTTCTGCATGTTTCGAAATTCAAATTTCCCGAAAACTTCTTTGGGCCTTAACCGGGTCATACGGACTCCGATTTTCGAAAACTCGGACTCTATTTCGCGTATTTTTCCGAGACGAACGCAATGGCATAGCCCGTTTTACTTGATTCAGAATTTATAATTAAATTATGCCTTGATTCTCGTTTTAACATGTTATCGAAAAATACGGGTTGTTACATTCTCCCTACCTTTTAGGATTTCGTCCCCGAAATCTCCATGTTAGGAAAAACATATCCTACCATCCATCATCCATCTACTCAAAACATCATCCACAAGCAACCATTGTCCTTAGATGATTTCTAATGCTGTATGAATAAATGCAAAACGTATGTGTACATGTTCCTTAGCTAATGCTAATGATCAGGCCTGAATAATCTTTCTAATGCAAAATATGTATAGTGCCATGAATCCAACATGTATGCAAATAGTCCTAGTCATATAGATACTATATGCGTGCACAAACATTCAACCATATGCAACATCCGCATGATAACACATTCAATTTCATCCATAAATAAGTATAAATACTCGTGCATATGCAATATGAAATGTGACCGAGTCGAGCTAATATCTAATGTAAATTCGCGCATCCACGAGCAACCACTTGCAACCATTTGCAACCATATCAACCATAACATGTTTCAAATACATGTTTACATCCATAGGGTTCTGCCTAAGATTCCTTGAAACAGGGTCGAGAAGATAAACAAAACAAACTCCGTACAGGATTTGTAACAGAGACAGGACCGAGAGGATATCCATAAAAGATAGCCTACAAGCAAGCTCAACAGAAAAACAGGGATCGAGGATATATTCCCAAAAGAGATATCATGCATGTATTTAGTCTTCAGTCTCCTGAGTCGCATCACCTTGAGCTTAGTTCCATCGTGCCTTGACCGCCCCTTTTACTTCACGATTTCGTAGCATCTTATTTCCTGTTTCCATAACATGAGTTGGAACTCATTTCCTCGTCGCCTCTCGTTCCACCTGCACTTATTCTCCTTCTAGAATACTTGTCGCAAACAGGACTGCGTACTCATTATTCCATGCGAGCCCTCAAAATTTACTAGTGAATCCTGGACTTTGTACCATAAGGTATTTCACGTAGAAAAACTTTCTCTTGAAAGTAAACAGATGTCAATCAGGTTATCATGCGCACTTACTAGGGTGATCTTTATAACCCATGCATAAATGAAGTAAACCATCCGTCTAATTGGCGAACACCACTTGATCGGGCTTCAAATTTCCAATAAAGGCATCAAGGGATTCTAAGTAACTAGTCATGACAGAACCTCAAAAAGGTTACCCGATACTTCGAGGGCATTACCAAGGTTAGTCAAAAGGTCTAACTACCCTCCTATCAAAACCGAGAGTGGCACCCCCTACTAGATAACCACTTCATCCCTAGAATCCAGCCATAGCTTATAAACATTAGCATTATTTCCAAATTCAACACTTGGCATAGACATTCCCAAATCCAAACAAGTCATGTATAAATGGACTGATTCTCCAATAGGACTTTGAGACAAAAATGGGATCCTCTATTACGCTAGTACTTAAGGTGCAGAGACTCAACTACCGAAGCAGACTTAAATGATACGAACAACGAAGTCCTAACGGGATGATAGAGAAGAAAAGCTAAACCTTTGACAAGATCGTTACCCTCCTTCCGAGGTACTCTAGAAATGAGAGCATACTACTGCCCTCCCGATGATCTTGTCCTTGTCCCATAATACTTAACTATCCGCCCCGTTTTACCATGCCAAAGGTACTCTCTCGTCATGGGTTTCATTGTTCATCTTTCTCCCTCCTTTGAGGACTAAGCCATACCAACAAGTTGCTCATCCTTAAGCTCGTATCCTTTATCCTTCTTCCTCACGATCCCTTCTTATAACGTGGTCACTGGTCTCTCGAGAACCACCTCCATCGTATGGAAAGCACTTTCGTAGGTAGAAAAGACTAGTCGCAGTTAAAACTACTGTGACTACAGATGGAGGAAAGAAAGGAAAAGAGACTCAATTAAGGAAACAAGGATAGTGCTAATGGCCTTTGGGGAATAGCCTTTTTCTTTTAAAAGAAAATTTTCTTGAAAAATGCTTCTTTGTAAACGATTTTCAAATAGTTTTCAGAGGGTCTTTAAAAACTTTTGCCCAGTCTGGTAACCTTCTGCTCTGATACCAAATGTAACACCCCGCCTCCCCTAGGGTCACTCGCAAAGGAATGCACTAGCTTTAGAGGGGCATTATTGGTAAACATGCACAGAAATATCACAAGACAGAACATATATAAATAGCGGAAGTAAAATCAAACTTTCATAACATGAATAAATAAGGTCTAAAGCCTTTTACATCAGAGTACATCAAAACCTGTCTTGCAATAGTAAAGAAGCATAAAGACTTTTTAATAAATTATTCCCCAAATAAAATAGTAAAGCAGCCATAGCCAAGAAAAGTCCAAGCCATCCATGATGACCTTCAAGCAGAAGAAGTCCGAACTAAACAGCATTGTTTCCTCCCTGTAACCTGGGGGGGAAACGGAAGAAAAGAGGCGAAACAAAACGGGTCAGTCAAAAAGACTGAGTAAGTCCTATCTACTTCCAGTATAAAAACAGGTAAAGGTAACATTACATGCATAAACTGAAAGTAAACATAAGGATAACTATAAGATAGATAAACCAGGGTAGCCGGTTGAACTACTGCGGCAAGGTAAACTAAGGTATCATGATAAACTACGGTGTTATGATAAGTCAAGGTATCATATCGTCAGATTTCTATCGAGTACATTATCCCAAGGTATCTACCCCGTCTAACATCCCACGGTATCTATTATGTATATTCTTCCTAGTTCTAACATGTACATTTGCTCTGCACCTCTCGTACTAGTATCCCAACCCGCGTCACGTGTTAACCATGAATGTCCCTTGCCCAATGTCATGTAATGGTCCATGTCAACCTAATATATAGCATATGTAGGTTTTCCCACTCATATGTTTCTTTCCATGTATGAGATCAGTCCTTTGCCGTAGGCCGTACGGGCTTTCTCATGTAAACGTTTTATCCTTGAAGTCGTTTGGACTGTCACCCTTGTTCTAGCTAGGCTCTTCCATATGAATCATCGTTTGAACTACTAGGACTTACGCCACCTAGCACCACTAGGGATTATGCTTACCTATTGCACGCTTTCGTACTTCGGTTTGGGTTAAACCACCTAGGCCACTAGGGATTACGCTAACCGTCAACTGCGCCCTTTTTCCCACGTATTCATCGTGAATCGTTTTTCTATAACTGTATGCACATGTATCACATCGTGCCATCCGAGTCCTGTCACAGGGCAAAACAAGAAATACAGGACTCGGTCGGGAGCTTTAGATTTATCTGCCGATGCAGATACTAAGGTCTGCTTTTCTACACGTGGCTATGGTCCCACGAGACCCCTCCCTCAACTAGTGAAAGGCAACACAAGAGACAATCTTGCATGAGAACTACACTCCGGCCAGCCCACATCCTACGGCCTACCTCACCCATAATTAGATAGCAATTATGGTCTGTTGGGTGTTCCCTGCCTTTCCGTACGTACACGGTTGACTTAAGATGGTAGATGATCGACGAACTTGCTATCTCGGGCACCTTATGTATTCGTCGACTCACTGCTATCCACCCCAGTCTTTAGGTCGCTCGCATAGCAACCAAGGCATATTCTTGGTTCTTCTACCGCAGACCTCGACCTCTCGTGAGCCTAGTATAATGACCTGGCAGCTCACAGAGGGATCCCAAGAATATCCTCACGTTCCCCGAAGCCGCTGCTTCATTACCCAGTTCGCTGGAGCCTTTATCTAAATCAGATAGCCTGCTCCTACACGTATACTTAAACGATGACCTACCGTATCGGGTTACTCATCTATCTAAGAGGTGGTCCAAATTTCCTTGGCTAAGAATTATTACTTAGTTTCTTTTAACTAAGGTTTACCACTTAGCCTTATTTCCATAATCCTTGTTAACTATGGTTATTTACGTAATCCTCCGAATTAGGGTTTATCTAATGGGTTAAGTGTCACTTAAGTTCACAACTTAACCCGTCTACAAACCACGTCAAAATTGGCTAAGTATCCAAGTCCAAAACTTAACCCTACAAACCATGTGTCAAGTTGGTTAAGTATATCAAGCAATTCATGGCTTAACCTTATCTAATTATCATTTTAGATTGGTTCAGTATATGTATTAACTTGACCTTATCTAATTACTGAGTCATATCGGTCAAGCGCATTCAAACGATTCGTGACTTAGCCTTATCATGTTTTCACGTTCGATTGGTTAAGTATAGGTTAACTTAACCTCATCAAATTAACGAGTTAGATTGGTTAAGTATAGGTCACTTAACCTCATCAAATCATCGTGTTAAATTAGTTAAGTGTTTAACTTAACCCCATTAAATTACCAAGTTGGATTAATTAAGTCTAGGCTAACTTAACCCCATCGAATTACCGTGTTTAGATTAGTTAAGTGTGGATTACTTAACCCCATCTAATTACCGTGGTTAGGTTAGTTAAGTCTTAATTACTTAACCTCATCTAATTACCCAGTCGGATTAGTTAAGTGTAAATTACTTAACCCCATCCCCTAATCATCTTGCATGTTTAAGTGTCATTAAGGAAATCAAGCCCGGTCCCACTTAACCTACCCATTCGTGTCATATCGGTTAAGTGTCATTAGTCAAATTTACTTAACCTTATCATGTGCCATTAATTTAATTAATGCACTCTTAACCTCTCACATTAGACCTTGTTGTGGTTACTAGTTAAGCCGGGCAGGTCCAGGTAGATTTACACCACAACCTAGTCTAACCTCGGGTCTTAAGCGCGACATGACCAACTTCTCACATTGGGTCCTATCGTTTGCAACTACTAGTTAGGCCGGTCGGTTCCGGGTAGTTTTACGTTGCAAACTCAACCCAACCTCGAGTTGGCCACACTTATATTATCTAAGTTCATCATGTTTCCAAAACATGTTACAAGTTTTTCAAGCATTTGGGTAGACCTAACGTAATAGGTAAATTTCCAAAGGGTAGACCTAACTTAATAGGTAAATTCCCAAGCTCATGTTTTTATGCATACTTACATGTCAACTTCCGTGTTATCTTTCAAGTCATATTTTCAAGTATAAACACATGTCATATTCAAGTTAAGGTTTCGCGACATGTTCATGTTTATCATACTACCCAAAATCGTGTTTTCCCAACGCAAGCAAAGCGAGTCAACATAGTAGGTATACTATGGCTACATGTAGACCCCAAAACATTCACAATGCCACAAAAGGGATTGGCTCCAAACATGCATGGCGTCATAAGGGGGTTTGGCCTTAAAACATGCATGATAGAGTCATATAGGGATTGACCATAAGCATGCATACTATCATATAGGATTTGGCCACAAACTTGCATAATATCATAAGGAGGTTTTGCCACAAACATGCATGAAACATAAGGGGTTTGTGTTCATATGCATGCATAAGCCCCAAGGTCAAGTGTTTGCCTATGTTTCACAAGTCAAATGGTTCCCAAAGGTTCATGCAAATCTTCCATAGACAAAGATCCAAACTTGCAAGATAAACTAGGCTAAACATAACATGAGTGACATGATTAAGTTGCTACATCTTAGTCTAAGGTCATAGATCATAGAAAAGGGACAAAGTTAGGTTCACATACATGCATACTTATGCTTTATCTCATTTTATCCCATGTCAACATTAAAAATACCGTTTTGATCCAAAAGTAGCTAGAACTTACCTAGGCAAGGCTTAGGAAAGGGATCATGCATCATCTTGACGAAGAAAGGTGGCTCCTTTGAAGAAGAACCATCATGAAACTCGCATAGAAATGTCGATTTGGCCTCTATTTGGTGTAGCAAGCTTGCATCTTTTGATTTGAACTTGATTTGGATGCATAGGCTCTAGGGATTTGAGATGGAGGCCATGAGAGTAGAAATTTGGCCATAGTTTAGTTACATGAGTGAATAATGAGGGTTTAGGGGTAGGTTTAGGGTCTTTTTATAGAGATTAGGATAGTTTTAGGCCCTTAGATTAACCCTAGGACCAACCTGAACCGTCAGATTTCAAACCAGGCCCAAAAACCTAGCCAAGATAGAAAATAGGTGCACCAGATCAGAATCAGCCGATAGGGCAAGTCGACAGCCCTGTCGACATGCCTGTCGACATGCCTGTAGACTTGTCTGGGCGGGAATTTTCCCGCCTGGCCCCATTTCTGCATGTTTCGAAATTCAAATTTCCCGAAAACTTCTTTGGGCCTTAACCGGGTCATACGGACTCCGATTTTTGAAAACTCGGACTCTATTTCGCGTATTTTTCCAAGACGAACGCAATGGCATAGCCCGTTTTACTTGATTCAGAACTTAAAATTAAATTATGCCTTGATTCTCGTTTTAACATGTTATCGAAAAATACGGGTTGCTACAGAAAATCTCTGTTTGCGTGAAATTTCGTTGGTCTACGGACTACTAACGACAGAAATAAAAATACCGTTGAGATGAGCTCGGTGCTACAATCCTAAAAATATAAAAATACCGGCAGATTAACTCATATTGTGAAACCTCGAAATATCGATACAGGGTGCCAAATACTCCAAATAAAAAGTTGCTTATTTAATTAATTAAAAATTACCATAAAATTCTAAAAATTAAATTATCACTATTTCCAAAACGAACCTTGTCTAAATTCAAAACTGATCTCTAGTTATATTGAATAAACCGTTATGGTCGATAAATGATTCTATAGCGACTATTTCAAAATTTGATTTGGACATATCTCAAAATCTACCCAACGAAATCCAGATTTTTCTCTTCCACTAGAATGATATACTCGACCAGCTCCGTACGTTTCTTGTTTCACAGAAATCCGATTTAAAACGAATCCTATACACTTAGTTGAAGTTCGAATCGTCAAATTACGAACTACAGCGCCATTTCGAGCTCGGTTTTAATTATAATATAATTTTAAGTTCTAACGTCGTCGATTAAATAATATATTCATTATTTAAATAATTAAATAAGTTAATTATTACACTGTCAAATATCCGGGTCATTACACTCTTCCCCACTTAAAATAATTTCGTCCTCGAAATTGCTAAGGTAGAGGACGACCCTATCTATTGGAATTCCTAAGATTTGTTTACCCCATATTTCTGATTTCAACTGAACCAATTAATATTGACTGAAATATTAATTCATTCCGACTAACACAAATTTTCAAAGATTTTGAAAATTTTATATCACTTTAAATTTTCGGAAAATTTCGCCATAACCTCCTTTGTACAGCCCTATCGGTAAAACTCCAACTCGCCTCTCTAGGCCTTTTCAAACCAAAAGAAAATCAAACAGCCAAGCGGCTTGCCAATTCGGCTCATAAATTCCAAACTCATATCAATTATAAACTTGTACCTTTTTGTCGGGTGTATCATTATATCCCTACCATCTGCTATCAATTTTGCATATATCATGCCATCCAAATCAAACCCCAATCTGTCTTTATTCTCAACACAATTATTGGCTTGTACTCAAATAAAATTCCATTCAAACTCTAATCTCAAATTTCAATCTCTCGACTTACCAACTCAATTTCATATTCACTTATTTCAAGTTAAATACCAATTTATAAATCACTTTTACCAGTTCATCTATTTAACCCACAAGTTAATTTAATTTCCGAATTTAAATTCCTGGGTTTATTCAAATCACTTAAAATCATAATAACAATTCAAAAATCCTTTGAATTCCTGAATAACTTGTTTTTGCAAAACAATTTCAAAACAAAATCTTTGGTAGTAATCCGTCACTTAGCAACTCGAAAATTACACCGATGATGTATCGATCCATCCTCGAAATTATTTCCCAGCGATCAAAGTGAGTTCAATACTATATTCCTTTCAAAACCACTTTAATCTCTTCCCATTATGAAATCAATCCCAGATATCCTTATCAAAACAAATTTAAAACCTCCCAGGATTTTAAGATTCACATATACTTAATCCAGATTTAATTACAAACACTGGTCTGAATTTCCAGTTTTAAATTTCAATTCTGATTTTAATTTCAGATTTAATTCATCTTATTTCATATATATTTCACTTATATGAATTCTGATCGATTATTTACATAACCATTTCACTTTATAATCTTACTCGATTATAATAACAACCAATATATTATAATATTTCCAATATATATACTTAGGTAAAATTATTTCATTTACCCTCTTTTCAAAACATACCATGTCGGTTCATCGTATTCAAGTGTTTAGTAACTCCTATCAACACAGTTTGCATTACTGTATCGACCAGAATTCATAAACTACTCGACCCATAAATCTCCACAATATAAAACAAATTTTTATATCAAATAACAAATATGCGCTCATATATATACACTCAATCTCAGTCTAGGGTATTACTAACCCTATCTCTACTGAGTCACGCCACAGAGCCAAGGTAATTCGCTTAACTTAAGCTCTGATACCAACTGTAATGACCCGAAAATCCGGTCCAATTTGAGCTGACTAAATAACACAAGTCCAACCCCAAATTGCACTGAAAATTCAAGAAATTAATAGAAAGAAGATAGAGGGTGAGGATAGATAAGATAGAACTAGTAGAATAGAAGAAGAAGAACATCATCATTAGAGTAACACGAATCTCACAGCGGAACGAATAAAATATAACATAACTTTTGAAATACAAACAGTATATGTATACAATAGCATTGCAGAGTACAACACTTACAACAACAGGGGAAATAATAATAGCTATGAGTAAAACAGTTTAAAACAGTTTGAACAAGTAAACGATATCTCATAAGACCACGCCGTATAACGGAACAGGTTTTCCCTTATGAGAATCCAAAATATCTTTATATCAAAAACCTTTTGATATTATAATAATGCCTACCAACACAATATAATAATCATCTAGCAGGAACGCTTTCATCTCACGTTCTACATATATAGTATACAATCAAAATCGCAAGCACGTATTGGTTAATGGATTTCCAACTATGACAAGGTATGGAACCACCTTCCGATCAGTGTACTCTAGGAATGATACACTGGAGTTCAACAAGAACATTTTGCAACTCAGCCACACATGACCGACCACTCGTTCGCTTGAGTGTATCGAATGTACATCACCAACGGTTGGGATCAACAACCGTTCCCGTATATATATATATATATATATATATATATATATGGGATAGCATTGATAGATTAAAGAAGCATATGAATATTCTCTAGATAGGTGATTATACACCCTACTTCGGTGCGACCGACTTAGCCATGTTGCCTGCCCGATTTTTGTCATTTACTGGTAGTTGAGGCCAGAGGCTACAATTACTTTCCATTCATTTATAACACGATCACTTTGAATGCCACATTGTTAGATCCGTTAATCATTAATTGGTTTACACAAATATTCTGGATGTTATGCTAAGGGAATAAATCCGTTGCAACCATATATATCTATACAGACCAACTCATTCGATCATTGGAAATACTCTACCAGACACTCGTCCATATACGTTCGTTCTGGGACTGAACGAAACTGAAGACACTATTCAGTACATCCATCTTAGGCACTGTTGTCTAAGACTTATACAATAGCCCTTGCACTTTACTCCGTCTTCAATTTTCTTTGGCATATTCGCAACGCTTATGCCAATACAGAGTGGTTCTTTGGATAAGAATCCAACCGGTCTCTCCGTATCAACATCGTTAAAATGGTAAAAACTTGATAGTCTATGACTTAACTATCAAATGTAAACATGTCGGTGTACAAACAACGATCTAAATTCCAAATGGAATTATCGATCCAATCATCCAACATATAATATATATATATATATATTCATATTTTCTTATTTTCTATAATTAGAAATATACGTTTTTATCATTGGAAAACATTTCCAATCCTCAATCACGTTCCACTAACTTCCACAACTATCAGTCCCTAACTATAAACTAGTAAGAGAACAATTCTCTAAGTATAAACCCCGAAGGCCGAAACCAACATCAGATCGATACTCAGAAAATTATTCAACTTACTAATCTCTAGTCAGTTTCTAATTTTTGTTTAACTTCACTTCTTAATTTCTATATTCGATTTACCCCTTTTGATAAACTACGTTTTCCGTTACAACTATTTCATTTTTATAACGTTTACTTACCGTTACAAATATTTCCTATTTATAACTTCTATTTACCGTTACAAATATTTCCTATTTATAACTTTTTATTTCCGTTACAAATATTTCCTATTTATAACTTCTATTTACCGTTACAAATATTTCCTATTTATAACTTCTATTTACCGTTACAAATATTTCCTATTTATAACTTCTATTTACCGTTACAAATATTTCCTATTTATAACTTCTATTTACTGTTACAAATATTTCCTATTTATAACTTCTATTTACCGTAACAAATATTTCCTATTTATAACTTCTATTTACCGTTACAAATATTTCCTATTTATAACGTTTTATTTATCTTATAAATAAATATTTCTTATTTCTATTTATTTTCTATATAAATATTCTCCTTTTCAATTCTATTTATTTTCTAAATAATTATCCCTTTTATAAAACTCTATTTGTTTTATAAATACTTCCTTTTATAAAACCGTGTTCGTTTTATACATAATTTCCTTTTATAAAACCGTGTTTGTTTTATACATAATTTCCTTTTATAAAATCCTGTGATTTTATCAAATTCCTTTATTTCAATATATATTGAAATATTCCTTTTTACAACTCAGGGTTTCTTATGATATTCAAAATATCAAACAACGATGATCAATATCGTTCTAACATCCATAATCAATAACAGATTATAAATCACAACATATGAAAACAGTAAAATAATTGTTGAGGAACCCAGTCGGATTCCTCCAACCTGTTTCCCTGCATTCACAGATGCTACAAAGTATAATATACATCAATTTCATTTCAATATGAAATATTCTACTGAACAAAATCAATATTTGATTAACGATATAACATATGAATATATCTATGTTTTCAATCAAATGTATTTAACAGTCCAGTTTAACAATCAATATACAGTAGTCAACAAAATAAAGTACAATTTATATTAAAATATAAATTGAGGAGAGTTAGTGAGTTTTACTCACATTGTCCGAAATCGTTAACCAACGATTTACGGTCACTGATTCTGATCAGGCAATATATTTTGTAATAAATTCTAGATGAGCTCCAATAGATTCCAATCAGTTCCATAACGTATATATCGTCGTTACGATCCCAAGGTGCCAGTTTTCGTCAGATTCTTTTTAGTCGGCCCATTCACTTTCAGACCCATTCCCGCTCATACCGTGTCCTTCTTCCACTTCAATTAAACATCCGTAACTCCATCTCACATTTTCGACTTCTGCTAAAATCCTTCCTCCACAAACACTTCACATATTAACAAATTAAAATACCCCAAATCCCACTTATCAAATCCCTAATCACCTTCTTTATACTGCACAGACGTTTTCCAACTTTCTCGCCTGTACACTCACACTACACCACCGTACCATCTTCACGCAGTGTACACCACGCAACAGTGAACTCCACTTCTCTTTGCCAATACCCCATTTTAGTAGAACACCATTTCCGCAACAAGGAAATGTACCCAGCAAGTTTCCACTTCTCCTCCCTGCATACGGATTTACTGATCCTTCAACCACTTACAAAATCGAGCATCCACAGACCCCTCTTCCTCAGACCATCCCCAAACTCCTCCCGTTTCTCTGATTTGCACAGCCTCTCACTATAGTTAACAAAACCCATGGCCAACCTTACTTCCTCCTTCAGTCGTTCTACAGACTATCAAAACATGGCATCACCATCAGAATACTCCACTGCACTTTTCGTTCAAACATCAAGGACCATGAACACCATTTACTCCTCACATACATTTACCTACTCCATTCAGTTCCTCCATACTCCTTCATAAAAACCCACCTCAACATCAACCAAGGCTTTACACTACATCCAACAGACTCCTCATACATATCCCAAGCTTAAACAACATGAAATACTGAATTTGTTTACTTACTTCCTTTCGGAACCTCCTACACTTCATTAACAGTCACGCCTCCCTCCTCCCTGAACACCATCGCAATATCCTGACTTCCATCTCCTCCAAAGCGCATCGCCTTCTGCCCTAACTTGCGACGTTGGCTACCAGAATTTGAAACCGTACCTCGCGATATACCCTACCGATGATTCTCGGCCTCGCGATGAACGCTGTCAACACTCCATCGAAATTCAGATTCGATTCCTTTTGTTTTGATTTGTTTTGCTAAATGATGACTTTGATTTCAATTTAAGGGGTACGGCCATTTTTAAGTGGAGCTCGATATTGGGTTTGAGGAAGAAAATCGTTGGCGGCTTGTTAGGAAATGGATCTGAGGATTTAGGTTATAAGAAGGGGTTATTTATAGTGTTATAAATATCTAGATATTTTCTTGCTTGCATTGAGATTGAAGAACACAAATATGTGCGGCTTAAATCAGTTGGGTGCGTGGCCTTCTTAATACCATGATACATTTTATATTTGTTTATATTGCAGATATTTTGTCGCTGTAGGTACTGGTCGCAATATCCACTTCAACCTTGGTGCGAATGGTAAATTTGAAAATCTCTGTTTGCGTGAAATTTCGTTGGTCTACGGACTACTAACGACAGAAATAAAAATACCGTTGAGATGAGCTCGGTGCTACAATCCCAAAAATATAAAAATACCGGTAGATTAACTCATATTGTGAAACCTCGAAATATCGATACAGGGTGCCAAATACTCCAAATAAAAAGTTGCTTATTTAATTAATTAAAAATTACCATAAAATTCTAAAAATTAAATTATCACTATTTCCCAAAAGAACCTTGTCTAAATTCAAAACCGATCTCTAGTTATATCGAATAAACCGTTATGGTCGATAAACGATTCTATAGCGACTATTTTAAAATTTGATTTGGACATATCTCAAAATCTACCTGACGAAATCCAGATTTTTCTCTTCCACTAGAAAGATATTCTCCACCAGCTCCGTACGTTTCTTGTTTCACAGAAATCCGATTTAAAACGAATCCTATACACTCAGTTGAAGTTCGAATCGTCAAATTACGAACTGCAGCGCCATTTCGAGCTCGGTTTTAATTATAATATAATTATAAGTTCTAACGTCGTCGATTAAATAATATATTCATAATTTAAATAATTAAATAAGTTAATTATTACACTGTCAAATATCCGGGTCATTACATACATAAGGAAAACCTTCATTTATATCATAAAATCGAAATACGATAAAATCTTGTTTAAAGTAACATAAATTCTAGATCTTAAGTTTCAAAATCAAATATATTGAAAATCATGTTTTAATCATTCATAAATTCTAATATACTTAAATTTAAAAAAGCACCTATATTGGAAGTCTGGTTGTAAACAAACATCAATTCAAAATATTTAAAATTTAAACGCCATATTTTATTTAATCAAGTTTAAAGTTTAGTTTCGAGAAACTACTTTCAATACTTCCCTTACAAGAATTTTCTTCCCAAAATTCATTCATCGAGTCAACGTGTACTTATATTATTTAGAAAATAGATTTTTATTTGACCACGGCGTTCGTATATAATTTTCTATCCTAAGGTCAAGTGATACGGATATGTATCATTTCAATCCGTTCTTTAAAATATTCGAATCCCGAGTATATATCATTTCAACCCGCATCCCAAATCGATTCGAATACAAAAGGGGCTCGGGTATGTATCATTTCAACCCGTAAAGGTTGCTAAACTAAGGGGGAAACTTGCATGGTGAGAAAATAAACATAGCATATCATGCATACATCCATATTGTGTCATATGATATAACCGTGTGTGTCGTACGTGCACAATCACAAAGCAAACAAATCTAGAGCACCCTAATATTTCATTCAACATCTCATATTATTAATTCGCTTAATAATTAGTTAGTCTGTGAGTGAGAAAAACTCACCTTTCGAGGCTTGGAGACGAATGCAATTTTTGATAGAAAATCCAAGGATGATATTTGATAGCCAAACAATGAACGAATGAAATATTGGAAATACACGAACATTATTCCAAATCGTCTCTTGACCATATGACCATCGAACTGAAATCGCTTTGTTTGATTAGCTACAGATAACAGCGAATTGATTTATTTATTTTTACGACATGCATTCGAGTAATTCGAAAAATCAAACTAAACTCACCCTAAATCAGATAAAGGAGCAAAACAGCAATAAACCCAAGCTCACAACTGACTTTAACATCTTACGGACCCGAACCAACACAGCAGCCCTTTGTGGCATTAAATCAAATACTTGGGGTGCTTCCTATAATTGGTTCAGCCCTCCAACCAATGGCATTGTTGAACTGAAATGTTAGTGAGGAGAGCCATAGAAAGATGGCGAAGTGGGTAGGAGGTGGAAAATGCTGACAAGAGTATGGACTGTTGGCTTGCGTGAATCCTGGGTGTCGATGGATACGTACGCAAGCCAGACAATCCAGTGATGTAGATAGGGATTCACGCCAGAGTAGAGGCGGTAACGACCCGTGAGGAGGAAACTGCGGCATTCGCTAACGGTTTCAGATCCAACTGTGGCCTCGGGTAGGTTTTCGACTTTGCTTCCCTTCCTTTTTGGATTGGGATTAATTTTAGTTCAAAAGAGGAATGGAAAATGGCCAGCGCAGCTCGAGTGGCACCTCTGGTGATCGACGTCCAGCGATTGGTGGAGAACGGTTACTGGAGCATGCAGTGAATTTTCTGGTTCACGGTTTTAGGGAAGTGGAAAAAGAGAAGTGCGGTGACCATTTGAGTGGCCAATGGTGGAGGAAATCCAATTGGGCCAAAAGAAACGTATGGAAACAAGAGTGATAGCAATTTCCAATTTTATGCTGGGAGAGAAGGTCGACTTTTGTTCTGTTCATTTTGAGGCGATTTGCTTCATCTCATCATTTTCTATATAAATAACAGGTTCAGATGGAGGAGACAGAAAAATGAGATTAGAAGAAATGCAACACGTGGTTGCAGATTCAAACAGGGAACAACACGTACCTTAGCTCACAGGGACTACACGACAAGTGTTAAGCCATAACAATAAGTATCCTTTAAACTAGAACAAATTTACAAATGTACAAAAATCCATATTATATAAAATTCCCTTTTCACTTATGTTATGACGTTGATTCAACAAACAGCTCGAGGATTCAATATGAGATACCAAACGAGATCTAACAACGTTGTTTGTTTTGTGCGTATTTCTTTTCTATCAATTATAGATTTTGTATCTATTTAAACCAATTATTTTTCACAAATCATGCATGTAACTTATCGTTTTAAGTTATATTTTTCAAAACAAAACTCAAATTCAAACATTTGTCAAAATTCGAATTCATGCTTCAACATAAATAAAGATTCAAGTTTCAAATCCAATATAAGGTTATAAACATTTACTTAAATATTAAATCTTTAATAAACTTCTCAACTTAAGACGTTGAAATTTCCGGTTCGTTGCAACTTGTCCATACGATTATTAGTACGGAAAGACCGGGATCGAATTTATATTCGAAAACCATTCCAACCAATAATTACCAATATGTGGAAGGTGCTATTCAAGATGGAATAATTGAAGACTATGGATCTTCAAAAAACGGTAGAATTACTTACATTCTGTAGCTGATGTATGGAGATATACTGTGATTCTGTCGTGGTTGAAATTTACGGATTACAAGGACTACTCGCTACTAATCCTTGGGGTGATACCTATATAGGATGTGGTAGGAGGGTGCCTTCGGTTAATCATGTTCCTGGATGACGTGTATGGATGAATGTCTGACAGAGTATCTCCAGAAATGTCACATACATTGGTTTATTCAACCGTACCAAGAGTGGAGGCGGAGAAGGAAACTTCTTTTAGCTAGCACGTAATTTATTGTTATGGACATCAATTAGTGATTTTAATGGATCTGGCGATGTGGCATTTGAAGTGAATGTGATGTGCTGATTATAAAAGTAAAGTGTAGCCTCAAGCCTCATCAACGGGGAATGGTAAAAATCAGGTAGGTCGCATGGCTATGTGGGTCGCCCCCATTAGGGTGTATCGTCACCATATAGAGAATATTAATATTTGTCTTCTTTTCGTTTCTGTATCTCCCGGGAACGATTATGTTTGTACCAACCGTAGGTGATAATATATTTGGAACATTCAACGTTAAGTGAATGGCCGGTCATGTTTAGCCTGAGTTGCAAGATGTTCTTGTTGAACTCGGTATATTCCTCTCTAGAGATACACTATCGGAAAGGTGGTTGCCCATACCTTGCAATGGAAATCCATTCTCCAATAAACGCCCACGGTTTTGATTATATACTCTGTATGTAGAGCGTGAGATGCAAGCGTTCCGCTAGATTAATTGTAATAACCCGGAAATCCGAGCCAAAATAAAATTTTTATTTTGGCAATTTTAATGAATTTTGGGTATTTTAAATAATAATGACGAGAAATTTATTTTGAATATAATTAGAAGGTATATATTTATATAGATCATCGTTAGAATATAAATATTTATTTTATATTATAAAAGGAATTGAAAATGGCACAATAGTTCGAAAATTCGATTTCAAATTTCAAATGAATGTATAAGATTTAAAATAAAACGGATTTTAGTGAAACCAAAAATATTAGAATCTAATTGAGAATATCTTTCCAACGAATCCGAAAAATTGGAATTTCATAGCGGGAATCAAAAGTTATGCCAAGTTGAAAATTCAGAATAGTCGCTGTGGAATTCTGGCCCATAAAAATGGAAATTTTGCAAATGACCACGGTTTTCGACGAAACCAATTTTGTTGGATCCGGGATGTCAAGTTATTTCTATATTCCAATTTTCACAATTTTTGAATTCAATATGTGAGCGTGGCAAAGTTAAACGTGTTTTAACCGTTTTAGTCAATTTCGATCGACCAGAAAATGGCCATTTTTCAAACGGTCTCAGAATTTTGGCGAAATTAGTTTTGTTAGGACCGTATCGTCAATATGAAGCTATAAATATATTTTTTTGAATTTTTAGAGTTTGTATGTGACCTCGGTAAATTGAAATGTATGTTTAAATTGAATATACATTGATTTATATTTTCATTTAAAGAAAAACCTATCGAAACAGTCGAATTGGCTTGCGAAACATATCCCATTGTGTTCCGGAATGCGGGTAATTAGCTAGGGGCGACAGTCGTTGGGTTCGATTTCAAGGTCGAAAGAAAAAGTAACTTTTGAAATTAAGAGAAATAAAATAATTTATATATATAATTAATTACCTCTAAACCCTCACTTCCCAAGCCAAGGTCAAAAGCTCAAAAAAGAAAACTGCACACTCCCCATCTCATCCCCCCCCCCCCCCCGTTCTGACCCGCCACCGCCCAGCTCCGGCCTCCCCTCTCCTTCCGCCAATTCGCGAGCCACAGCCCCAAATCGCCAAATCCGACCGACGCACAGCCCTAGCACCGCTGCCACCCACCACCTCGCCTCCGCCTAGCCCTGCACCACTGTCCGACACAACGGCGCCCTACCCCGCCACAAACTCCGGCAATGGAACCCTATAAATAGGCACTGTAAGTTTTTTCCCTTATTTTGATTTTAATTTTTAGAATACATGATTTCTTTGATTAAAAAGTCGATTTTTATTTTTAGAAAGATTATATCTATAATGAACATGATTTTTATATACTAGAGAATATAAAAATGTGATTTTTATATGAGGGGCGTAATAAAAATATAATCTTTATATTCAAAGTAACGTTGAAAATATATACTCTTTATGTTGATAAAGATATAATCTTTAGTTAGAAAAAAATATAATTTATTTTAGTTCGAAGGAAATATATGATCATATATATATAAAAATGTGATTTTTATTTAGGCAGTAACAAGATAAAAATTCAATCTTTTTATATATGTAGTGGATACGGTCAACGAAAGTGACAAAAGGCGAGCACGGCAAAGATTTCCTACATATGAAGGGTCGTGGCGTTGGGTTTAGCTTCTTAGTGAGAACTCCTCACTTTTAATTTATTTTCTAGTTGAAATATATACTAGGATGCAGACGGTGCTTAGCAGCACCTGACACCCGTCGTCCACAGACCATGGACGACTTGTTTGTTTGATTGCATTTGGATTGATTTGCTTGTGTGAAAATTGATTGTGAGGTGGAATAGAATAAAATTCACGTGTTGAATAGAATAAAATTCATGTTTTGAAATAAAATATATATTCATGTGTTGAAGTAAAATAAATATTCATTTACAAATCGAACGATTTGTTTACGTACACTCATTTGACTGATATTGATTTGGACGATAAATTTTACACATCGCCCAACTGCACAAATAAAAATATGTGTTTGTTGATTGAAACCCCACACGGGTATTGGGATGATATTTGACGTACACTAATCCCGATTGTTTAGTTGTATGTCAATCGATGGGTTGACAGTCTGTGTAAGCGTTAATTATTTATATTTAATGCTTATGCAGTTGTGTGGTGCACCCTGGATGATGGTTGATTATATATCGTTGCTATTATATGCATGTGTTGTATGGAATCCATATAATTAACATTATATGGTAATTGATTGGGCCACATTCCAATTTGGAAAATATAAGAAAATTCATGTGTTGAATAGTAAGAAAATTCATGTGTTGAATAGTAAGAAAATTCATGTGTTGAATAGAATAAAATTCATGTGTTGAATAGTAAGAAAATTCATGTGTTGAATAAATATATATATTCATGTGTTGAAATAAAAATATATATTCATGTGTTGAAATAAAAATATATATTCATGTGTTGAAGAAAATATTCATTTGTTGAATAGGATAACAAGTTATTGAAATATATAAAGCCGTGTTGGTTAGATTGACACCATTTTGTCGTGAATGATATTTATATCGATTTTATTCATTTTTATAATGAATATAGAAAAGGAAGTGATTTCAAAATATAACGTTTTGAAAATAATATCCTTTATAGATTAATGATATGGAATATTCAATTTTGATTAGAAATTGAATATGAAGTTGAAATCGTTTTAAAAACGAATTTAAAACGATTTATAAAATACGTTTTAAAAGGAAATCGACGAAATATATAATATATTATATATATATAATGGCCTTAATAGAACGCGCCGCACCGCGGCAGTTCACGAGTTTCGACCATTGACTTCGAATGGATATTACGGGAGATCCGACCGTCGGATTCTCCTAAAACCGGAACCGTTGGGTTCGTATCGAAAAGAGATTTCTAACGAATATTAGAGATTTGAAATCTAACGGTTGGATTTGAAATTATGTCCAAATCAAATTTGGAAAAGGTCGTTGTAAGTGCAGTTCGATGGCCGTTGATGGAAATCGACTGTACGAGCCTTGATAAAATTATTAAAAATAGTAATAATTTGTGTAAAATCATAAGAAATGACTTGTGAAGAATTGGGATGAAAAACCCCATATTTGAAAAGATAAGAATATATTTTTATCGAAATGAACTAGTTTTGAACTAGAATTAAAATCCATTTATTTTTAAATAAATAAATTGGATCTGAAATGGTTTTAAAAGTAACCAGAATTTCCAATAATTGAATTGGAATGGATTTGAATCGAAATTGTCTTTGGAATATTTCGATGTTGGATTTCGTGATCATACAGATATCGTTATGGAAATTTGAAAGATATATTTATATCGTTATTTCTAATACGATATTTATTGGTCGTAGAATTTGATATTGAATATAAGCCGATATATTTTCTATTCAGAGCCTTGTATTTAACATCAAATGGGATTTGGGTTTGTCATGAATGGTTTCTTCATTAACATTGTTCTTAAACCCAGTTGAGAAAAAGATTAAATCTTTTTATTTAGATTTAATGAAGTATACCAATTAAATGATATTTAATTGGAATTGAATTTGAATGTGATTTTGGGTTTATAGTGAATCGTGTTTTAAATGACATTGGTTCTTTAACCCAGTTAAAGACAGGATGTGATTTCCCAAGTTAAATAATCATTGATAGTGATTATTGGGAGGATTAAAACCAAGTGGCGTTTTAATGAATCTTTAATTAAATTGAAATAATCGAGAATGGAGTATCACCAGTTTTGCTCCAGGCGATAGTTAAATCTTTAATTAGATTTGACCGTGAAATGGTAATTGAATTTACCGATAACACCGTGATGTTAGATATGAAGTATGACCAGTTTTACTTCATGGGATGAATAGGTTGGGATTGGGAAATAAAATAAATGATTACTTCGGTGTGGTTCGCTAATCCAGACTAATTTGAATTGATATTCAAAGGAAGATTAAAGAATAAATTTAAATAATTTATCTTTGATAAAATTAATGGGAACCTTTCCCAAAGTATAAGAATATTTGAATAAAAGAATATTCTGAATTGGAATGAGGCGTATGTTGTGTTTGTGTAACACTTGTTTATTATATACGCGAGTTATTCAGAAAGACCGGGTTTACCCCATTCTGAATAACTGATTCGACGTGGTGTCGAGGATGAAGACGGTGGTCGAAGACTGGAGGTCTTCACATCGTTTGGGTGATTACTGATGATCTTGATTGGGTTGTACACCCAAGAGGAGGGAATCAGTTGGTGATTGTCCAGACGTACTTGGAGATCGATGGATATGCGAGGTAACAGGTGCCTCCGGTTTCGTTCAGACCCAGAATGAACTTGTAAATGGACTGTGTGTCTGACATTGGATTTTATTCTGTGTGATTGATTTCTATTAAATATATATCTATTTGGCGACGGAGAATTTATTCTCTTGCTTAACGCCCTTCTCTGAGACGTACGAGCTCAGGGGTTATATATTGATGGATATCAATCGCATGGAGTGAATTGCCTGTGTGGCATGTCTAAGTGGCAAATGATCAAGGCTTTTGTTGAAAAGAGGAGTCTTGTGTTTGATGATCAAAGCACGGCCTATGTGGCATAGCTTTGTATAACGTTGATTCGTGAGCCTCACACCCCGGTTGTGAACCAGAAACGGGAGAGGACGACAGGGAGGGCATGCGTTTCTTTCTAGCTAGGGTGGTGTCAGTGACCTACCAGCCCTGACATTTATATTATTTTCACCTGTGTGGTTGTTGCTGTTGCGATACGCCTCGGATATGGAGTCATTTGGCTCATTTACATCCCATAGGGTGGGGAGACGTAGTGTCCAGGGTTTAAGTTTAATCCACATCGAGTGGACTGGCCCTATTGCTCCAAGGCTTGCCTGCGCGCTTGCCTGAGACATGGTAGGCTAGATTGTCTTGAATCGGTAGAGGAGGATCCCTGGTCTCGGTTCATAGACGGAAATCCAATTTCCAATAAGTGACTTTGCGGTTTTGATTGTATACCTATATATGGCGACATAGTGGTATGTGGCACTTATGCCGTCTATGATTGATACTTATGATTTGAAATTGTTTTGACACTATACACTTATAGTAATAATAAAACATGAAATTTAGCGTATCAAGCATTCTTTGGCTATTATAAGGTAAAAACCTATCTTCCGGCTTGTGTTGCATTGTGTGATGGGACCTGGGTCTTATAATAGCTTCATTGTTCTTTTTTTAGCATTGTGCTGTTGTTTTATGCACTGGTATTCCTGAGAGGAAACCCGTTCCGTGTTATACGGCGTGGTCCCTTGATTTACCTAACTTTAAAATAAAGATTAATAACTGTTTTAGTTCTCACACCAGTCACATGACTGACCTGGAGTTTATTGTTTTAACCTAAAACTCTGGGTGCCCTCATTTTCCGCACGGGCAGCTAGTAGTTTTAGTTTTGCAGATTTATATTCACAGGATCCTGATTTACAGCTGGAACGATACTCGGAAAGCTCTGTATCCGTGTATTACTTTCAGTTGTGTATTGTATTATTTTTCCGCTGTGATGTATTTAAATGTAATTTAAATCTCTGATATTCTCTGTGTAATATTTATTCATACTCTGTATATTCTTGTATTTAGATGGAATTGTTGTAATATAAAATGAAATGTTCTTCTATTTGCGTTCCGATGTAGCTTGTTCTCAATTCAATTCGGGCTTTCCTTAGCGGGGAAGTTCGGGTTGTCACATTAATATTTATTTGTATTAAGACACTATTATCATATCAGAAAATATATTGATTTCAAGAATATTTTGGGTTATTATAAGGTAAAAACCTTCCGTATTTATGTGTGGATTT
Organism: Allium sativum; assembly: GCA_030737875.1. Taxonomy (NCBI): domain Eukaryota; kingdom Viridiplantae; phylum Streptophyta; class Magnoliopsida; order Asparagales; family Amaryllidaceae; genus Allium; species Allium sativum. The sequence continues at coordinate 323,574,479 of CM060925.1, forward strand.
GGTCTTATAATTATCCTTTTCTTTTGAAAATTTTTGACTCTACAAATCAAGTTGTGTGACACCTTTAAATTTAGTGTGTTTTTCTCACTCTGGTTCACCAGACTGATCCGGTGTTTGTAATGCTCGGGTTAGTCCGGGTTGTGCAGATTCAGGTTATTAGATGCTGTGAAGTCCAGAGACGAGCTGGAGAAGTTCAAACGTATGATATCTTGTATTTATTCCGCTGTGTGTTGTATATGAGAACATATATTTGTAATTGTCCAGATGTTCTGCTGTACTCTGAAAATTTGTAAGCTTTCAAGCTCTCTGTAAAGATTATTTCTACATTATATTTTGTTCCGTTGCGATATGAGACTACGATTATGTGGTGTGTTCTTCTTCTCTTACTCTTCTATTATAATCTTTCTTTCTTTCTTATCTCACCCTCTAACTTCTTTCTAATAACTATCTGTGTTTTTCGATACTTGAGTTCTGACATGTGATACATGATCTGTATTATTGTCGGAATTCGGGCTCGAATTCCCGCAGGTCGTTGTATTACTCCTACAGGTTTTATATAGTACATACAATGTGACGACCATTCCATACTACCTGCACCAAATGATAAGAAATATACGTTGAAAGCCGTGCTAGGTTGTGAGATGATCAATGGGGAAAAAAAAACCTAACCACAGTATGTCGTATATCTCATAATGCATGTGTTACTAAAAAAATGCGCTAATACCCAAAAAGTCGTATTTAGAGCATGAAATATGTGAAAATAACTGAAAAATAAAAGAAACAACATGACAATAGAATTCTTGTAGTGATTCGGTGTTAACGAGCCTACATCCACTTCATAATTCTTTGATTTACTAAGAAATTACCAGTACAATGAGTATAGTCTTCAAATACTCAAATTACAATGAATTAATCTATATGAATTCACTGATTTGATCGAATATGAGGATGACTCTCTATTGATGAGCCCTGGCCATGGTGTAGGTGAACATCCAAAGTGCCTAAAGTCCCCCAAAATCTCTCCAACCTGCTCTATATCTAGGCTTAGCAGCAAACCGGTTCGCGGGTTGAACAATGGCAATCGGGCCTTGCTTTTCGGAGGGAGTGACTGTAGTTAGGAGGCGGTTATATAGAGATAGCACTACAAGAATAATGGCTTATTACTGACCTAGAATGACGATGCCATAATTATGACCCAATGTCGAAGCGATGCTGCCAAAATTAATTTCATCAGCATGTTATCACTAAAGAGTCGCAAGGCGACGTCACTAATTGTCTTCATCTTAGTGATGCCCACAGACATTATGACACTTTCAAACCGTTGTCGCGGATGTGTTGCATGTATGTACAAACAGAGAATGCTTTGTACTAAATAGCACTTTCTACATTTTCTCAATCAATAAATTCATTTCAACACAACATTCTAATATGCAGCATCAAATGAATGTGAAGCGTTAAATTTGCATGGTGAAACAACTAATCGTTGTACTCTCTGTTGCAAAATTCATCAAGCTGAAAACAGCAAAAGCAATGTAATTTTTTGATTTACTTTGAGCAGAACAAATAGACAGTTCATCCTTTGTTTGAAATTGAAGTATACCGATGACAGCAATAATTAAACAGAAACCGACACGTAAATTTCCATGACCCAGTATCTTACCCAGTATCTTCCCTTCTTCAAATCTTGTAGCACGTCGCATTGGACCATTACCAAGAATCAGTCTCGTTTTATTCATTTTATCTCATGTTTTTGGACTGAACAGGCGAGTTGTGCACATAAGTAAGCGTGAACTAGTCATGGATCAGTTCAAGTTCAGAAGAAAATGGTCCTTAATCTCCATAACCAAAGTCATTCAAGCAGAAACCGTATAAAATGATGTAAAATTCTGGTTTTATCCGAGCAGAACATTCGAACATTTTGAGTCTTTGCATGAAAATTCAATCACACCTGACGCAGAAAATTAAACCAAAAACCATGCACAGTTTCATGTGTGTGTGTATGTACACAACCTACAAAAGAATAGGACAAAAAATTGATCTATATTCTTATATAAAATGAAGGTAGCAATACAGTCCTTAGAAAACAGAACACTCATGAAGCATATTTCACCAACACGAAGCACCATACCTGGCTTCTAATCATAAACCACAGCCATCTTATTTAGTACAGAATTAAAAAGGAATTTTGAAGAAGTAAACATAAGAAAACAACGATCTGAGATTATCAAGGACTAACAACTCCAGCATCACCAACATGAGCGGGATTGGGAACTTCAAAACCTGGATTAGGAACAAAAGTATCGTCATTACCAGGCAAGTACTGACCGTTAGATGCAGCAGGAATGCTGTGATCTAACCCTGAAATGGAGGGCATTCCATTGCTACCAAGCTGATATCTACCAATGCCAGGTATCACTACCGAACCTTCTTCTAGGCAATCCTTCTTCAGTTTTGTATCCTTATTTTTGTTTGGGATTTCACGTCCATGTGTAAACGTTACCAAAATCAAGAAAACGATGAAAATGATGGATGTATATGAGGACATTTTATTTTTAAACTAGTATTGCCTCACTTTTACTTGGCAGTGTGAGAGCCTGAGATGGATTATGAATATGTGAGTCATATACCTTTTATAGCGAGGATAGTTGGATTACATACTGCGGCGTATTAATTATGGTAGTTATTGCTGCTGAAGTCGGTTAGTGATTTTTCAACTATGATTCATCCTTCCTGTACAATTTATCACTCAAAAATTGGCTATTTGTGTGTATACTCAATTGAATACATTGCACCGCACGTATTTAGCCAACATCTAACTACACTACCTGTAAGTTTGGCTTCATAATGGCTCCAGTTAAATTACTCGAGTTTGGATTTTGTGGGCCAAAAGAGTAAACCAATTATGTAAACCAGTGAACAATGCGGTATGATTTTGTTTAAATTTCCAAGTTAAAATCATTTTATGTTTGATTATGTCAAAGCCTAATGCTCATATATTTCTGTCTATGTTGCACTAAATGATCATGCGTTTCTATGTAAACTAATACGACTGTCCTTATCTCACTAATGATGATAATATTAGCATATTCAAGTTTGTCAACATCTAAATGATTTTCATAGTAGCAGTATTTCCTTTTCATGATAAATGAGGTTTATGAATATGGTTAAGAAACAGAGTATGTATACACAAAAAAACATTGTCGCAAAATAGGGTAGGTTAATGTTACAGAGAAGTGATGGAGACATAGTTGCTAGATAGAGTGAAAATGATAGACGCATGATGCTCAACATATGTCTACCTTTTCCTTGGATTATGTTATTTATTGCAATTTCCTACTTTGAACATTTCAACACCTAAACATGTCTCCGACGCAGATTGAAAAGGAAAGCTGTTGTGCCCAACAACCCATAATATGGTAATTAAAAAAGAAAAACATGTTAATCAAGTTTCCTGTGGATCCTTTTGATTCTCTTTTCATTTTATAACTTCACTTAAGCTTTCTAGAATTTATCTCTAACTTAACCAACAAACTAATAAATTACCCAATGACATGAACTGAAAATCAAAATAAAATAGAAAAAATAATGTAAAGTTCCAAATAACTTTTTAACTAAATTAAAAAAATTATATCATATTTTACCCATAATATACTTGCTTTGGGAAGTAATAATATTTTATAATGTTATGGACTATTTTTAGTTCCAAAACTACGTTTCAACTACAAAAATTCATAAAAATTAATAAAGGTAATTTTTATTTTAATCCACGGTTTTAATAAGTTAATCCACTAATTTACTTTAATAAGTTAATCCACAACTATTTTATAAGTTAATCCACGAGTGGATTAACTTAAAGATTTCACCCTGTCATATAGCTTACAATTAATTTTTGTGCTTCTTGTTTTACCATGATATTAGAAAACGTCTCATTCTACTGGAGAATCGAACGCAAAAAATACATGCAAAAGAAGAAAACCAGACATTACATTACAAAATATGGCAACCATGGGTAATCAAAACCATACAATTGTGTACAGACTCACGGAATTGAAGAAAAAAACTAACATGTCAAACATTAATTATGATGATCACCAGCTCGCAAGAGATAGACAGAAAATATAGCTTCAATCTATTTGTGTGTTCATCCTTTCCATTCTGCATTTCAAACATAGGTCATCCCTAAAATTTTTATATATGAATTTTTTTATCTTAACATTGTCATGCTAGCTTAACGTTGTCTCACCAGAATGACATTACATGTGGCTATCATAGTGAACAAAGTGATATACACATACAGTGGAAACCTCCTTTTCCATGTACTGAATGTATAACGCAAAATTTCGTTTTTTTTTTTTTTTTTGCATAGATTTGTAGGACCTAGACGTAAGACAAACGGTTATAGCTTGGGTGGATGATTCACTGATACATCTCAACGTGGTTGTTATACATACTAAATGTTTTGATAGAAGCTTCTGGCCAAGCTTTTTGCACAAATTATGTGTGGCTAATAATTCTACAACTTACTTTTATAGTCATAAATTATTCCGAATTTGTTTTCCCCCTTTATTTTTGGAAAAAAAGCCATAGCTGATTAATATTGATAGACTAGTCACTCCTTTCATACATTGAATATATTAAAGTAGTTAATCGTCCTCCATTACTTTCTAAATTTTACAAATTTTTATCTCAAAATATAGGGATGATTGAAATTTTGTTGAGTAAGAATTTATTAAAAAATAAACCAGAAAACAGGACATTTTTTGGGTATCCACTGAATATAGTGTTAGCTTGCCACATTTCTAAATCATAAACAATTGTGTCATAGTATGCTTGTAGTCGGTACATCACATCTGCAATATTCATTGGTTAATAACGAAAATCATAGAAGGATGATCACAAAAAAATAGCTGATGAAGAATGTACTTTGTATAATTGACAAATGTTGTCTTACTATTTCAACATATTATACCATCAAGACTTTCCAATTTATACTGAAGGAATTAAAACACTGAATTGCAAAACCACTATTGTTTGGTTGAATTACTCCACTTAAACTTGGATTTAGATGGTAGGATTTCAGAAACAAAAATATGACGCAAAACGCAGAGAAAAAGACTGAGAAGAAGAAAAATACGTATGTTTTTTAGGTGGATACACTGATTAAAATTTGAATTTTAGTGAAAGTCAATGATACTATAAAATAGGGTGGATTAACTTACTAATATTGTGGATTAGAATAAAAATTACCATTAATAAATAATGGACTATTTTTAACCAATATTATTATGCACCTTTAATACTGTAATGGCGCGTTTTGTTAGCTGTCGAATAATTAATTTATTTAATAATTTATATATCGATTTGGCGATATCGATGACTTGAATTAAATAATATTGAATATTTAATTAAAATAATATATATAATAATATATTATAATGTCGAAATAATCGGAAATCACCGAATTCACAATACTGTGTGAATTGGATCAGCTAAAATATTTAATTCAGTTTAGAATTGAATTTGAATAACGAATCGATTTAATAATCGACGTTAAAACGTATTAATTATATTAAAATTAAAATAGAGCGCGTAACGACGCGACAGTTCGTTATTTGGCGATTTAGACTTCAAGTGGATGTACATGATTCATTTTAAGACGGATTTCTGTGAAACAGGAAACGTGTGGAGCTGGTGGAGTATATCTTTCTAATGGAAGAGAAAAATCAGGATTTCGTCGTGTAGATTTTGAGATATGGCCAAATCAAATTTTAGAAAAGTCGCTGTAGAATTCCTTTATAATTTGCGACGCTTTATTTACGTTATAAAAGGGTTTTTCAATATAACTAGATATGGGGTTTGAATTTAGACGTGGTTCTTTTGAGGCGTAGAGTTAATTTAATTTTTGGAATTTTATGGTAATTTTTAATTAATTAAATATGCGACTTTTGATTTGAAGTATTTCGCACCCTGTAATCAACATTTTGAGGTTTCAAAATATGAGTCCATCTTCCGGTATTATTATATTTTTGGGATCATGGCACCGAGCTGATTACAACGGTATGTTTACTTCTGTCGACAACAGTTTGGAAACTAAGGAAATTCTTTATCACGCGATGGTAAACTTTATAACTTAAAACAAAAATAATCTAAACTATGTTCACTGACCAAAAAAGAGGCCACGCCTCATCTCTTCACATTGGCCAGTTTCTCATGTTCCTCAAGCAAATACGTGTACAAAACCGTTACCTCAAAAATAAAATAAAAAGTGAACCCTATATAATAACTTTGACACTCCTTAACCTAATTCTTGGTTCACTTCGTATCTGCGCCTCCACTCTTCAAAACAAATGAACCGCACTTCACATTAAAATTTCTACCCAAATTCGCGTTCGATTTCTTCTTTAATTCGAAGATTTTCCAGTAGAAAGATGTTCGAATCACTGAGATCTATAAGTTGGACGGAGGTGATTGCCTCAGGTGAACTGAGGAAGTCGGAATCGGCGGTTGAAGGCACTGTTGTCGAGCTGGGTTTGGGGGCTTCTGGTATTCTCGATCGACGTGCAACTGGGCGAGGCGGTAGGCAGCTCTGAGGCGGAGGGTTGGGCGGTCTGTGATGATCTCCGGCGGTCGGAGTTTGATGCGGCGGCAACAAGAGTTGCTGGAGCAAAGCTTTCTCCAGTTCGATGAACACAAGAACGAAGACATGAAGAAACAGTATACGGATTTGTGGCAGAAAGTTGAGAACGAGATGCAGGATATCAAACTGAAAGCTGGAGCATTCGTTATGGCAGGAATTAAAGATAAATTGGACAGTGGAAGTTCGGTGGTAAGGAGGTGGGGTTCGACGTTTGTTTTGGCGTGGGTTGTTGGAAAATGATGGATCTGTTTTTACTGGGAGTCGGGTATTACGGCAGGGAAGAGAGGATTGAGCGACAGGTTGATTGTTTAAAACTGATTAATATTGAATTAGTTAATTCTTAATTTAATGATAATGGCTTTAAGTCCGGTGGTAAATCAAAGTAGGGGGTTGTTTGGTCTGTAGCTATCACGAGTATCAGAGGGAAATAAGACATCCTAAATTGAGTGATTTACAAACATTAATAAGGTCGATTAGTTTTAAATTGGAAGGTTAATAACAAATTTTTTGGGATAAGCTTATTTTGAAATATTGATGATGGAGGGATTCAAATAATTTCGGTCTTGGCTTTGAAAAGCACTACACGTTTTAGCTGTAGGAGGGAGAAGAATTAAAACCGGATAATTAGAGGTTAAAGTAATTAAGGTATAATTAGTAACTAATTAAATAGTGTTAATGATATCTATCCCAGCTAAAATTGTAATGAGTATAATTTCTTCACTTGTATACAGAATTCGACAAATACAGTCACACTGGAATCGTAACGATAAGATCTACGTGATGGAATTGGTGTGGCGGAGAGAAGCTATTGGAATTTCGTAATATAATCAAATGCTCGTTTGATTTTAAATAAAACCAAAGCGGAATCATCAACTGTGAACCAAATGTGAGTAAATCTCACAAACTCTAAACAGTTTTATTTTCACGTTGTATTCTTAGAACTGTTAAAATATTATCTGTTTGACTGTTTGATTGTATGTTGACTGTTTGATTGAACTACTAGTCAGTTAGTAGAGATTTTATATATATATTTGTATATATATATATATATATATAAACCGTCAAATAGTTATATGTTGATTCTGTTCTAACAGAATATTATACTGGTGTTGTCTAACATCAGTGGTGCAGGGAAACAGGTTGGAGGAATCCAACAGGATTCCTCAACAGTATTTTACTGTGATTTTTATAGTGTGATATATAATGTGATGTATATAATCTATGTGATTTTGTGTGGTGGGACGATATTTATCGTTGTTATATGGCGTGTTAAATACCATGAGAAATACCAGAATGTAGGAGAGGGGTTTTCAAAGTATATTTTGAAAATAGTTTATTTATATAAAATCAAGGGATTATATATATATATATATATATATATATATATATATATATAAGAAAAAGGATTCTGAATATAAAGGAATATAGTTGGTAAAAACAAATATAAAAGAATTATATTTGTAAATCAAATACAAGGGAATATATATGTTAACCGAATATAAGGGGATATATTTGTTAGTCAAAATATAATGGAATTATATTCGTTAAAAGAAATATAAACGATATTTATTTAGAGATTAAATAAATAGAATAAAGGAATTTTATAAAATCACAGGATTTTATAAAAAGAAATTATTATAAAACGAACACGGTTTTATAAAAGGAAGTATTTATAAAACAAATAGAGTTTTATAAAAGGGATATTTATTTAGAAAATAAATAGAATAAAGGAATATTTATTTAGAAGATAAATAAGTAAACGTTATAAATAGGAAATATTTGTAACGGTAAATAGAAGTTATAAATAGGATATATTTGTAACGGTAAGTAAACGTTATAAAAAAAGAAATAGTTGTAACGGAAAACGTAGTTTATCAAAAGAAGTTAATCGATGTTAGTTAATCGATTAGTGTTAAAGTAAAATGAGTTAATCGAATATAGTTATTCGAATAGAAAGCAAATGAGTAAATCGAATATAGTTATTCGAATAGAAAGCAAATGAGTAAATCGAATATAGTTATTCGAATAGAGTTAAACAAAGTAATTTGTTAGGTTAACCAAAGCAAGTTAGTCGAAGAGTTAATCGAATATAGTTATTCGAAAGTAGGTGTTAATCGAATATAGTTATTCGAGTAAAGTTAAAGAATTAATCGAATTTAGTTATTCGAAATGAGTTATTCGAATTTGATATTTGAATAGAGTTAAACACATTAGAGTGATTCGAATTACTTATTCAAATAGAGTTAAACACGTAAGAGTTAATTGAATATTAGTTATTCAATTAGAGTTAAATCGAATTTAGTTATTCGAAAGGAGTTAATCAATTTGAGTTAAGTTAATCGATTTGAATTAAGTTGAATCGAAATGGAGTAAATCGATTAGAATTAAGTTAATCGAGTTAGAGTAAATCGAATATTGGTTATTCGAAGGTAAGTTATTCGAATTAGTTATTCGAAGGAGTTAATCAAATGAGTCGATCCAAAGGAGTTAGCCGAATATTAGTTATTTGAATAGAGTTAAAGGAGTTATCGATTTTAGTTTGATCGAAAGGAGTTATCGATTAGTAAATCGAAAGGAGATTTTCGAATATAGCATATTCGAAAGAAAGAGATCGAATATTGTTTATTCGAAAGAGAGAGATTTCGAATATGAGTTATTCGAAGAAGAGTTAATCAAATAGAGATTACTCGAAAGAGAGTTATACGTCGAATTCAATTATAGCGAATTCGGGAAAGTACTATTTACTTTCCAGGGTTTAAATCAAGATTTAGTTATTGATTTAGAAATTTGGTGTCTGTTAAATTATTCGAGTTAGGAGATAAAGTTATAATTTAGGTTAGACATTGCAGAAGTAGGAATTATAACGTTATAGTTATAATCAAACGTTGTCATATAAGAAGTGGATTCGTAACCTGAATCCGAGAATTTGCATAAAACAGATGATTGTAAAAAGTGAGTGATGAGCTTCATCTATTTCACAGTAAAGGACGTTGTTCAATTAAGGTCTGCGAGGTAATTATACCCCAACTTGATTTACTTCAGAATTGACAAAGGAATAGTTGTGGTTCGATCTAAAAGGTTGATTAGAAATAACGTTAAGTAATAAGCGATTAATGGATTAAGCGTAACGATGTTTTATACAACGTTCATTGGAAATCCGTAAATGAGTTTTGGAAACGTTTTCCAAATATAGTCAGATATGTTTTCTAAACATAGAAAATGAAATGTTTTCATGATAAGAATTTAAGAAATAGAGTTAAGCAAATTCAGAAACTAACTGGAGAGGGTAAGTTGAACGGTTTTCTAAGTGACGATCTGATGTTGGTTTCGACCTTCCGGATTGATACTTAGAGAATTGTTCTCATACTAGTTACAGTTAGGGACTGATAGTTGTGAAAAAATAGTGATGTGAAAATAAGCTATGGAAATGTTTTCCAATGATTAATAACACATATTTTCTAAATATATGAAATAAGGAAATATGAACATATGATGATTGATCGATCGAATTTCCATTTGGAAATAAGATCGTTGTTTGTACACCGACATGTTTTCATTTGATAGTTGAATCACAGACTATCAAAGTTTTTACCATTTTAACGTTGTTAATATGGAGAGACCGGTTGGATTATTAACCAAAGAACCACTCTGTATCGGCATAAGCGTTGCGAGCAATATATGCCAAAGATAAATTGAAGACGGAGTAAAGTGCAAGGGCTGTTGTATAAGTCTTAGATAACAGTGACTAAGATGGATATACTGAATAGTGCCTTCGGTTTGTCCAGACCCAGGACAACGTATATGGAAGAAGGTCTGACAGAGTATATCCAATGGATCGCGTAAGTTGATCTGTTCAAACGTATTCACGTTTGGTCGCGGAGGAATTCGTTTCTCTTAGCTATATACCCGTGTTATTTTTGGATAAGTCAATTTGTGATTTGGCGGGTATGATGATGTGGCATTCAAAGTGAATGGTGATCAGATGTTCTGAAGATAGACGTAGCCTCTAGCCTCACAACCAGGAAGTAACAAAAGTTGGGCTAGGCAGCATGGCTAGTTGGGTCATCCCCAAGCAGGGTGTATTGTCACCGATCTAGAGAATATTCATATTTATACTTCTTTTTGATTCTGTATCTTCGGATGACGGTTTGATGGCCTACAACCGTGGTGGTAATATATTCGCGACACTCAAGCTAAATGAGTGAGCGGTCATGTGTGGTCGGGTTGCAAGACGTTCTTGTTGAACCCTGAGTGTATCACCTCTAGAGTACACTATTCAGAAGGTGCTCCCATACCTTGTCTGTTGGAATCCATTTTCCGATAAGCGCCCTGCGGTTTATGATTTTATACTATGTATGTAGAACGTGAGATGCAAGCGTTTCTGCTAGATTGATACCTATTTGTACTTAGACATTATTATAATATCACAATGATATTGCTTGTCAAAGTTGTTCAGATACTCATAAGGGAAAAACCCGTTCCGTATTCACGGCGTGGTCTTATGAGATATCCTATACCTATTTTAAACTATTTTACTCATACCAGTCCCATGACTGACCCGGAGTTTACTTTGTTGTTTTCCCTAAACTCTTGGGTGCCTAAATTTGTACGGGCAGTCAAGTAGTCGGGATTTACAGATATACTTGGAGAGCTTGGAGCAGGAGGCCGCAAGATTTTATAGCTATAGTTATTTCCGCTGTGTTGTAAGTGTTGTACTCTGATAAGTGCTATTGTATATATATAACTGTTTACTTCAAAGTTATGTTATATATTATATGTTATTCGTTCCGCTGTGAGATTCGTGTTACTCTGATGATTCTGATGTTCTTCTTCTTCTTCTATTCTATTAGTTCTATCTTTTCTTTCTCACCTTCTAAATTCTTTCACTAACGTCGCGAAATTTCCGACTCTCGAGGAGTCGGAAATTTCCAGCCGTTACAGTTGGTATCAGAGCTTAAGGTTAAGTGATTACCTTGGCTCTGTGGCATAACTCGGTAGAGATTGGGTTAGTAATACCCTAGATTGAGTTTGAGTGTATATATACGAGTGCGTATTTGTATTTGATATAAAACTGTTTTATATTGTGGAAATTCACTGGCTGAGTTGTTTATGAGTTCTGGTCGATCAGTTTGATCCACTGTATCGGTAGGAGTAAATAAACACTTGAATACGATGGATCGTCACGATATGTTTTGAAAGAGGGTAAGTGAATTTAACTTTACCCAAAGTATATTTTGATATAGAGGTATATATATATGTATATCAAAATTATAATATATTAGATATATTGGTTGTAATCATAATCGAGCAAGATTATATAGTGAAATGGTTATACATAACCAACCAGAATTCATATGAGTGAAATCAGATGAGTAAATCTGAATTTAAATCAAAATTTGGAATTAAAATAAGGAAATTTTAAGTTCCTGGGAGATTTTGAAAATGTTTTTCAATTCAAAATAAATATAGTATTGAACTCACCTAGATGACTGGAAAATAATTCCGAGGATGGATCGATACATCGTCGGTGTAATTTTCGAGTTTCTAAGTGGTGGATTACTACCAATGGTTTTGTTTTCAAATGGTGTTGAGGAAAACAAGTTGTTTAGAAATTCAAAGGTTTTGAATTGTTAGTATGATTTCAAAATGGAATTTGAAATAAAACCCAGGAATTTAAATCTTGAAATTTAAAATTTAACTTGTTAAGTTGAACGAATCAAGATGGTAAAAACAAATAAGTAGATTAAAATTTAACTTGAACCAAGTTAAATAAATCGGGATTTGGTTAGAGAATAATCTGGATTGGAATTAAGTTGATGGGTTAAGAGTTTGAAATCTGGTATTGGAGTTTGAATAGAATTTGACTTGGATAGCACCAAGTGTTTGAGTTGAAGGTTGGATTGAGATAACATTGGTATATGTTGGGTTGATAACAGGTGAAAGTGATAAGAGTTGATATGCTCGTCAAAAAGGTACAAGTTTATTTTTGATATAAGCATGAGATGTATGAGCCGAATTGGCAAGCCGCTTGGCAGTTTGATTTTTCTTTTGGGTTGGAGAAGGCCTAGAGAGGCGAGTTGTGGTTTTACCGATAGGGCTGTACAAAGGAGGTTATGGCGAAATTTTCCGAAAATGTAAAGTGTTAGAAAATTTTCAGAATTTTTGAGAATTTTAGTTAGTCGGAAGAATAAATATTTCAGTCGATATTAAGTGGTTCGGTTGAAATCAGAAATAAGGGGTAAACCAATCTTAGGAGTTCCAATATATAGGGTCAACCTCTAACTTAGCAATTTCGAGGACGAAATTATTTTAAGTGGGGAAGTCTGTAATGGCGCGTTTTGTTAGCTGTCGAATAATTAATTTATTTAATAATTTATATATCGATTTGGCGATATCGATGACTTGAATTAAATAATATTGGATATTTAATTAAAATAATATATATAATAATATATTATAATGTCGAAATAATCGGAAATCACCGAATTCACAATACTGTGTGAATTGGATCAACTAAAATATTTAATTCAGTTTAGAATTGAATTTGAATAACGAATCGATTTAATAATCGACGTTAAAACGTATTAATTATATTAAAATTAAAATAGAGCGCGTAACGATGCGACAGTTCGTTATTTGGCGATTTAGACTTCAAGTGGATGTACATGATTCATTTTAAGCCGGATTTCTGTGAAACAGGAAACGTGTGGAGCTGGTGGAGTATATCTTTCTAATGGAAGAGAAAAATCAGGATTTCGTCGTGTAGATTTTGAGATATGGCCAAATCAAATTTTAGAAAAGTCGCTGTAGAATTCCTTTATAATTTGCGACGCTTTATTTACGTTATAAAAGGGTTTTTCAATATAACTAGATATGGGGTTTGAATTTAGACGTGGTTCTTTTGAGGCGTAGAGTTAATTTAATTTTTGGAATTTTATGGTAATTTTTAATTAATTAAATATGCGACTTTTGATTTGAAGTATTTCGCACCCTGTAATCAACATTTTGAGGTTTCAAAATATGAGTCCATCTTCCGGTATTATTATATTTTTGGGATCATGGCACCGAGCTGATTACAACGGTATGTTTACTTCTGTCGACAACAGTTTGGAAACTAAGGAAATTCTTTATCACGCGATGGTAAACTTTATAACTTAAAACAAAAATAATCTAAACTATGTTCACCGACCAGAAAAGAGGCCACGCCTCATCTCTTCACATTGGCCAGTTTCTCATGTTCCTCAAGCAAATACGTGTACAAAACCGTTACCTCAAAAATAAAATAAAAAGTGAACCCTATATAATAACTTTGACACTCCTTAACCTAATTCTTGGTTCACTTCGTATCTGCGCCTCCACTCTTCAAAACAAATGAACCGCACTTCACATTAAAATTTCTACCCAAATTCGCGTTCGATTTCTTCTTTAATTCGAAGATTTTCCAGTAGAAAGATGTTCGAATCACTGAGATCTATAAGTTGGACGGAGGTGATTGCCTCAGGTGAACTGAGGAAGTCGGAATCGGCGGTTGAAGGCACTGTTGTCGAGCTGGGTTTGGGGGCTTCTGGTATTCTCGATCGACGTGCAACTGGGCGAGGCGGTAGGCAGCTCTGAGGCGGAGGGTTGGGCGGTCTGTGATGATCTCCGGCGGTCGGAGTTTGATGCGGCGGCAACAAGAGTTGCTGGAGCAAAGCTTTCTCCAGTTCGATGAACACAAGAACGAAGACATGAAGAAACAGTATACGGATTTGTGGCAGAAAGTTGAGAACGAGATGCAGGATATCAAACTGAAATCTGGAGCATTCGTTATGGCAGGAATTAAAGATAAATTGGACAGTGGAAGTTCGGTGGTAAGGAGGTGGGGTTCGACGTTTGTTTTGGCGTGGGTTGTTGGAAAATGATGGATCTGTTTTTACTGGGAGTCGGGTATTACGGCAGGGAAGAGAGGATTGAGCGACAGGTTGATTGTTTAAAACTGATTTATATTGAATTAGTTAATTCTTAATTTAATGATAATGGCTTTAAGTCCGGTGGTAAATCAAAGTAGGGGGTTGTTTGGTCTGTAGCTATCACGAGTATCAGAGGGAAATAAGACATCCTAAATTGAGTGATTTACAAACATTAATAAGGTCGATTAGTTTTAAATTGGAAGGTTAATAACAAATTTTTTGGGATAAGCTTATTTTGAAATATTGATGATGGAGGGATTCAAATAATTTCGGTCTTGGCTTTGAAAAGCACTACACGTTTTAGCTGTAGGAGGGAGAAGAATTAAAACCGGATAATTAGAGGTTAAAGTAATTAAGGTATAATTAGTAACTAATTAAATAGTGTTAATGATATCTATCCCAGCTAAAATTGTAATGAGTATAATTCCTTCACTTGTATACAGAATTCGACAAATACAGTCACACTGGAATCGTAACGATAAGATCTACGTGATGGAATTGGTGTGGCGGAGAGAAGCTATTGGAATTTCGTAATAAAATCAAATGCTCGTTTGATTTTAAATAAAACCAAAGTGGAATCATCAACTGTGAACCAAATGTGAGTAAATCTCACAAACTCTAAACAGTTTTATTTTCACGTTGTATTCTTAGAACTGTTAAAATATTATCTGTTTGACTGTTTGATTGTATGTTGACTGTTTGATTGAACTGCTAGTCAGTTAGTAGAGATTTTATATATATATGTGTATATATATATATATATAAACCGTCAAATAGTTATATGTTGATTCTGTTCTAACAGAATATTATACTGGTGTTGTCTAACATCAGTGGTGCAGGGAAACAGGTTGGAGGAATCCAACAGGATTCCTCAACAGTATTTTACTGTGATTTTTATAGTGTGATATATAATGTGATGTATATAATCTATGTGATTTTGTGTGGTGGGACGATATTTATCGTTGTTATATGGCGTGTTAAATACCATGAGAAATACCAGAATGTAGGAGAGGGGTTTTCAAAGTATATTTTGAAAATAGTTTATTTATATAAAATCAAGGGATTTTATATATATATATATATATATATATATATATATATATATATATATAAGAAAAAGGATTCTGAATATAAAGGAATATAGTTGGTAAAAACAAATATAAAAGAATTATATTTGTAAATCAAATACAAGGGAATATATATGTTAACCGAATATAAGGGGATATATTTGTTAGTCAAAATATAATGGAATTATATTCGTTAAAAGAAATATAAACGATATTTATTTAGAGATTAAATAAATAGAATAAAGGAATTTTATAAAATCACAGGATTTTATAAAAAGAAATTATTATAAAACGAACACGGTTTTATAAAAGGAAGTATTTATAAAACAAATAGAGTTTTATAAAAGGGATATTTATTTAGAAAATAAATAGAATAAAGGAATATTTATTTAGAAGATAAATAAGTAAACGTTATAAATAGGAAATATTTGTAACGGTAAATAGAAGTTATAAATAGGATATATTTGTAACGGTAAGTAAACGTTATAAAAAAAGAAATAGTTGTAACGGAAAACGTAGTTTATCAAAAGAAGTTAATCGATGTTAGTTAATCGATTAGTGTTAAAGTAAAATGAGTTAATCGAATATAGTTATTCGAATAGAAAGCAAATGAGTAAATCGAATATAGTTATTCGAATAGAAAGCAAATGAGTAAATCGAATATAGTTATTCGAATAGAGTTAAACAAAGTAATTTGTTAGGTTAACCAAAGCAAGTTAGTCGAAGAGTTAATCGAATATAGTTATTCGAAAGTAGGTGTTAATCGAATATAGTTATTCGAGTAAAGTTAAAGAATTAATCGAATTTAGTTATTCGAAATGAGTTATTCGAATTTGATATTTGAATAGAGTTAAACACATTAGAGTGATTCGAATTACTTATTCAAATAGAGTTAAACACGTAAGAGTTAATTGAATATTAGTTATTCAATTAGAGTTAAATCGAATTTAGTTATTCGAAAGGAGTTAATCAATTTGAGTTAAGTTAATCGATTTGAATTAAGTTGAATCGAAATGGAGTAAATCGATTAGAATTAAGTTAATCGAGTTAGAGTAAATCGAATATTGGTTATTCGAAGGTAAGTTATTCGAATTAGTTATTCGAAGGAGTTAATCAAATGAGTCGATCCAAAGGAGTTAGCCGAATATTAGTTATTTGAATAGAGTTAAAGGAGTTATCGATTTTAGTTTGATCGAAAGGAGTTATCGATTAGTAAATCGAAAGGAGATTTTCGAATATAGCATATTCGAAAGAAAGAGATCGAATATTGTTTATTCGAAAGAGAGAGATTTCGAATATGAGTTATTCGAAGAAGAGTTAATCAAATAGAGATTACTCGAAAGAGAGTTATACGTCGAATTCAATTATAGCGAATTCGGGAAAGTACTATTTACTTTCCAGGGTTTAAATCAAGATTTAGTTATTGATTTAGAAATTTGGTGTCTGTTAAATTATTCGAGTTAGGAGATAAAGTTATAATTTAGGTTAGACATTGCAGAAGTAGGAATTATAACGTTATAGTTATAATCAAACGTTGTCATATAAGAAGTGGATTCGTAACCTGAATCCGAGAATTTGCATAAAACAGATGATTGTAAAAAGTGAGTGATGAGCTTCATCTATTTCACAGTAAAGGACGTTGTTCAATTAAGGTCTGCGAGGTAATTATACCCCAACTTGATTTACTTCAGAATTGACAAAGGAATAGTTGTGGTTCGATCTAAAAGGTTGATTAGAAATAACGTTAAGTAATAAGCGATTAATGGATTAAGCGTAACGATGTTTTATACAACGTTCATTGGAAATCCGTAAATGAGTTTTGGAAACGTTTTCCAAATATAGTCAGATATGTTTTCTAAACATAGAAAATGAAATGTTTTCATGATAAGAATTTAAGAAATAGAGTTAAGCAAATTCAGAAACTAAATGGAGAGGGTAAGTTGAACGGTTTTCTAAGTGACGATCTGATGTTGGTTTCGACCTTCCGGATTGATACTTAGAGAATTGTTCTCATACTAGTTACAGTTAGGGACTGATAGTTGCGAAAAAATAGTGATGTGAAAATAAGCTATGGAAATGTTTTCCAATGATTAATAACACATATTTTCTAAATATATGAAATAAGGAAATATGAACATATGATGATTGATCGATCGAATTTCCATTTGGAAATAAGATCGTTGTTTGTACACCGACATGTTTTCATTTGATAGTTGAATCACAGACTATCAAAGTTTTTACCATTTTAACGTTGTTAATATGGAGAGACCGGTTGGATTATTAACCAAAGAATCACTCTGTATCGGCATAAGCGTTGCGAGCAATATATGCCAAAGATAAATTGAAGACGGAGTAAAGTGCAAGGGCTGTTGTATAAGTCTTAGATAACAGTGACTAAGATGGATATACTGAATAGTGCCTTCGGTTTGTCCAGACCCAGGACAACGTATATGGAAGAAGGTCTGACAGAGTATATCCAATGGATCGCGTAAGTTGATCTGTTCAAACGTATTCAC
The DNA here is from genome assembly GCA_030737875.1 of Allium sativum. Taxonomy (NCBI): domain Eukaryota; kingdom Viridiplantae; phylum Streptophyta; class Magnoliopsida; order Asparagales; family Amaryllidaceae; genus Allium; species Allium sativum. The sequence continues at coordinate 323,592,648 of CM060925.1, forward strand.
GTTTGGTGGCGGAGGAATTCGTTTCTCTTAGCTATATACCCGTGTTATTTTTGGATAAGTCAATTTGTGATTTGGCGGGTATGACGATGTGGCATTCAAAGTGAATGGTGATCAGATGTTCTGAAGATAGACGTAGCCTCTAGCCTCACAACCAGGAAGTAACAAAAGTTGGGCTAGGCAGCATGGCTAGTTGGGTCATCCCCAAGCAGGGTGTATTGTCACCGATCTAGAGAATATTCATATTTATACTTCTTTTTGATTCTGTATCTTCGGATGACGGTTTGATGGCCTACAACCGTGGTGGTAATATATTCGCGACACTCAAGCTAAATGAGTGAGCGGTCATGTGTGGCCGGGTTGCAAGACGTTCTTGTTGAACCCTGAGTGTATCACCTCTAGAGTACACTATTCAGAAGGTGCTCCCATACCTTGTCTGTTGGAATCCATTTTCCGATAAGCGCCCTGCGGTTTATGATTTTATACTATGTATGTAGAACGTGAGATGCAAGCGTTTCTGCTAGATTGATACCTATTTGTACTTAGACATTATTATAATATCACAATGATATTGCTTGTCAAAGTTGTTCAGATACTCATAAGGGAAAAACCCGTTCCGTATTCACGGCGTGGTCTTATGAGATATCCTATACCTGTTTTAAACTATTTTACTCATACCAGTCCCATGACTGACCCGGAGTTTACTTTGTTGTTTTCCCTAAACTCTTGGGTGCCTAAATTTGTACGGGCAGTCAAGTAGTCGGGATTTACAGATATACTTGGAGAGCTTGGAGCAGGAGGCTGCAAGATTTTATAGCTATAGTTATTTCCGCTGTGTTGTAAGTGTTGTACTCTGATAAGTGCTATTGTATATATATAACTGTTTACTTCAAAGTTATGTTATATATTATATGTTATTCGTTCCGCTGTGAGATTCGTGTTACTCTGATGATTCTGATGTTCTTCTTCTTCTTCTATTCTATTAGTTCTATCTTTTCTTTCTCACCTTCTAAATTCTTTCACTAACGTCGCGAAATTTCCGACTCTCGAGGAGTCGGAAATTTCCAGCCGTTACAAATACATCATAACAAAACATCAAGTGATTATGGTAATTGCTTCTAACACTTAAATGCTTCGTCTTCTTTTATTATTCGGCACTTTAAACCCATATCAGAATCAAACCATCACTTATAAACAACCAAATCTAAATTCATACAAGGATAAATCTATAACAAGGATTAGCATTATTTATCAAATCTTTTTTAGCTCTATTAAATCTTCTCAATAAAGTTCAAGATGTTGTGCAAGCTCTCCTTTTCTTCTAATATAGTGAATTGTTGTTTGAGCGTAGAATTTTAGGTTAGGAGTTTACTTCATGGATTAATGTTTATGCGTCATGCAATCCATTTTACTAGCTAATTTATATTATCTTTCCAATATGTGTTCGTTCTTTTAACTTAGCGACTTACGATTTCATTAGTTATAATGAATAAGTTTATTTCTTTGTAAATTTTGGTCATCTTTTAAAATTAATCTTAGCTAGATTCAATCAATTATGTAAAGTGTCTCAGGCTGGCTTAATTATCCACACCTTTAGTATTTTATCATATCAACTCAATTGTTTATTACTAAACAAATTATTATAAAAAAAAAACTGAGTACTTAGATGGGTAGTACTTATCACTACTACAAGTTTTATACAGTATATATAATGTGACAACTACTCCATACCACCTGCACGAAATGAAAAGGAAGATACGCTTGGAAGTCGTGCTAAGCTGATATGCAACGAGGAAAGAAACATAACCATAACATGGCATATATCTCGCAACAGAATAGGATTGAAGAATCTAAGTAGCTTCTTTCGGTTCTTTACTCCACAATTCCAGACCTCACTTTAGTATCTGAAGGTGATAGCCTCCCTAGAGAAAGAAAAGAGAGAACATCTGTAGCATCCATTAAACACAATCTAACTATCACCTTTTAAAGGCTTGAATTATTGATAACCCATATGATGATCCTCACTTATGCCTAAGGTTAATGGAGTAACCTAATTTCGGTTAGATTATCGTGTTTTCCAAATGCGTTTGTCTTCCCAAGAGAAACTAAACCGCTTCCCAAGTGATCCAGGGTACACGAGCACCGCTACTAGTCTTAATGAGCGTCCCACGATACCCCTGATTTGAGTCTGCACTTAGAACACTCTGAACTATCAATGATTCCTTGACGCTCTCTAGCAGAAGAGTCATTCGTAGCTCCATCTTCGGATCTAAGTCCAGCTCAAACCAATCGTTATCCTGCAGTCTCATTCCATCATGAGCCGCCTACCACTCTCATTTGGCCGCTCTTAACCCGAGTTCACAGACAAAAATCCATAACTTTACCATAACTTCAACATGCTATAACTTTCTCTCCGTAGAAGTAATTAATTAACCAGAAGGTCTCCCAAGCTTCTGATGAATTCCTCTACCCTCCTTTGGATCAAACCTCTACATGGCTTCTTTAATGGATCGATACCAATTTGTACCATATGGATCAACACCAATCCATTTACTTAGTGAACAATTGGCTAAATATCCAATGGATCTTTCTAGTGCTTGTTCTAATGCTCCTGATTAACTCGCTTCTAGCTAACCCAAATTTAATCGTTAAATCATCAAAGCCGATCCACTTTCCCTCTACTACCTGGCCAATCCAATCTCCACCATATATCTTCATAGTAACATCTGAAGGTCCCGCCGTTACCTCTAAAAAATCACACCACCTACTAA